>JAJUPC010000478.1:0-269043 GCA_023614405.1 Avena insularis | reverse complement strand
ATTAACCACATGGATCCACCAGCGTTGTCATTATACGTCCTGCTATTTTCACTTAACCCTGGCTAGAGTCGTCATTGAATGTGTGTTCTTCCACAGACCACTAGTTATTACGGATCCACCTATGGTGTCGTGCATGGATAATGTTCTTCCATAGAACCATATGGATCCACCGCTGTCATTGCCGGTATGTGTGTTCTTTTCATAGACCACACATGGATACACCAGTGTCACTTGCATGTACTGCTCTTTTCATGAACCACAGTAGAGTCATTGCATGTGTGTTATTCTCACAAACCACATATCACCAGTGTCATTGCATGTGTGTTCTTCCCACTGGTTCCACATATGATCCATGAGTGTCATTGGGCATGTATGTTCTTCCCCATGGACCACACATGGATCCACAAGTGTTGCATGTGTGTTATTCACCACAAACCACATGGGATCCACCGGCGTAATTGCATGTGATGTTCTCCTCATGTCATAGACCACATGGATACTCGGTGGCATCATACGCCTCTTTTCATGGAACCACAGTTAGAGCTGTCATCGCATGTCTCCTCTATACATGAACCACATCTAGAGTCATTGTATGTGTTCTTCTCACAAACCATATCATGAACCACACCCACTGGGTCATCAGCATGTGTTTTCTCTCATTAACCACACATGGATCCCACAGGGGTGTCATTGCATGTCTGCTCTTCTCATGAACCATAGTTAGAAGTCATCGCATGTCCGCTTCTTTTCATGAACAACAACTCAGAGTCATTGCATGTGTTCTTCTCATTAACCACACATGGATCCACAGTGTCATTGCATATCACTCTTTCGCATGACACGGCATACAGAGTCATTACATGTGTATTCTTCTCACTGGAACCACATATCACCAGTGTCATACTGCATGTGTGTTGTTCCATAAGACTACACATGGATCTACGGTGTGGTACATGTATTCTTCTCATTAACCACACATGGACCCACGGTGTCATTGCACATGTCTGCTCTTTTCACCCAGACCCTTTGCTAGAGTCATTGCATGTGCAGCATTCTCACAAACCACATATCACCGATGTCTCATTGTTGCATGTGTGTTCTTCCACAAACCACACACATGGATCCACCGATTGTCATTGCATGTGTGTTCTTCCCATGAAACACACATGGATCCACCAATGTCATTGCATGTGTGTTATTCTCACAAACCACGTGAGATCCACTGGGGTGTAATTGCATGTGTTCCTCTCATAGACCACGCCCAATGGGTCACCCGTGGCATACTTTATCATCTGTCTTCTTTCATGAACCACATCAGAGAGTCATTGCATATATGTTCTTCTCACAAACCTATATCATAGACCACACCAGTTTGTCATGCATGTGTAAAGCTTTCTTCTCATTAACCACATGGATCCACACGGTGTCAAAGGTTTCATGTCACTCTTCTCATACACCACAGCTAGAGTCATCAGACATGTGTGTTCTTCTACAAACCACAAATCACCGGTGTCATTGCATGTGTTCTTCGGAGAGCACACACATGGATCCCCGATGTCATTGCATGTGTGTTCTTCCCATAGACCACACATGGATCCACCAGATGTCATTACGGTCAGTCTTTTCATGAACCACTGTTTAAGTCATTGCATGTGTGTTATTCCTCACAAAACCACATATCACCGGTGTCATTGCATGTGTGTTCTACCCCACGGACCACACATGGATCCGCTAGTGTCATTGCATCTGTTGTCTTTACCACGTTTTACATGGATCACAGGTGTCATTGCATGTGTGTTCTTACCAATAGACTAACACATGGATCCTGGGGAATGTCATTGCATATACACTCTTTTCATGAACCACTGACTAGAGTCATGTGTGTTCTTCTCTGGCTCATATCATGAACCACACCCAGTGTCATTGCATGTGTGTTCCTTTCCACCCAGACCACACATGTATCCACCGATGTCGTGCATGTGTGTTATTCTCACAGCCACGTAAGGATCCACGGTGTCATTGCATGTGTGTTTCCTCTCTTAGACCACACATGGATCCACAGAGATGGCATCACATGTCTGCTCTTTTCATAGCCATAGTTAGAGTCGCCATGTCTGCTCTTTTCATAGACCAGACCTAGGAACATTGCATGTGTGTTCTTCCTGACCATATCATATGAACCACAGTGTCATTGCACGTGTGTTCTTCTCATGTGAACCACACATGGATCCACCGGTGTCATTGCATGTATGCTCTTTTCACTTGAACCACAACTAGAGTCATTACATATGTTCTTCCTCCTGAGACCACATATCACCCAGTGTCATTGCATGTGTTGTTCCTGAGACCATCATCGATCCACACCCGATGTCGTGCATGTGTGTTCTTCCATGAACCACACATGGATCCCCGATGTCGTGCATGTAATGTTCTTCGCAGACCACACAGCCATCCACGGAGAGTCATGCATGTCTGCTCTTTTCATGAACCCACGGCTAAGTCATTGCATGTATTCTCACAAACCACATATCACCGGTGTCATTGCCGTGTGTTCTTCCCCACCAGACCACACATGGATCACAGTGTCATCATTGCATGTGTCCTTCCATAGACAAACATGGATCCACGGTGTCATTGCATGTGTTATTCTCTGCATAACCTAACGTAAGGATCCACCCAGGTTAATATTGACATGTAATGTTCCTCTCGCCAGACCACACATGGATCAGCAATTGACATCGCATATACTGCTCCTTTTCATGAACCATAGTTGGGGAGTCATCGCATGCATATTCGGGCTTTTCAAGAACTGCACATCTGGAATCATTGCAATGTGTGTTCTTCTCACAAACCATATTGCATGAACTGGCATACCTAGTGTCATTGCAGACAGTGTGTTATTCTCGTTAACTATTGCATGGATCCACCGGTGTCATTGCATATGCGCTCTCCTCATTATGCACGGCTAGAGTCATTCCATGTGTGTTATTCTCCACAACACGTATCCCGGTGCGGTCATTACATGTGTGTTCTGTTCCTTGCTGCACTACTGACACATCATCCACATGTTTTCCAATGAACCATTACATGGATCCACAGTTTCATTGCATATCGACTCTTACGTGAACTGCCACATGCATCCACCTTTAGCCGCCAGATGTCCGCTTCTTTTCATGAACCACAGCTAAGCCATTGGCCACAAAGTATTCTCATAAAACCATATCACTTCCTAGAGGTCATTGCATGCAGGTTATTCTCATGAACCACGCATGATCCATCGCAGTGTCATTGCATGTAAAGTTCTTCCATAGACCACACATGGATCCACCGGTTGTCATTGCATGTGTGTTCTTCTCTGAGACCACACATGGATCCACCGAATAGCATGTGTGTTCCTTCCAGACCACATGGATCCTTCGCACGTGATGTCACTCTTTTCTTGAACCATAGTTAGAGTCATCGCATATACGCTTCTTTACGCGAACCCACAGCTAGACTCATTGCATGTGTTCTTTACAAAACCATATCATGAACCACATACGGTAAAGTCATGCATGGCCGTGTTCTTCTCATTAACAACACGATGGATCCACGGTGTCATTGCATTACCACTTCTTTTCATGAACCACTGACGTAGAGTCATTGCATGTGTGTTCTTCTCACAGAGACCACATGGATCCACTAGAGTTACCGTGCAGATGTGTGTTCCCTCCCATAGACCACCCACATGGATCCAATTGGTGTCATTGCATATGTGTTCTTCCATTAACCACACATGGATCCACCGGTGTCATTGCATATACTTGCTCTTTTTCATGAACCACGGCTAGAGTCATTGCATGTGTGTTCTTCTCACAAAGCGAGAATATCACCGGTGTCATGCATGCATGTTCTTTCATAGACCACTGGTTACATGGATCCACCAAAGGTGTCATTGCATGTGTCTTCTCACAAACCCGCGTAAGGATCCACGGTGTCATTGCATAATGTATTCCTCTCCATGAACTCACACATGGATCACTTGGTGGCATCATAAACTGCTCTTTTCATGAACCATAGCTTGGAGTCATCGCATGTACACTTTATTTTCATGAACCACGCTAAGACTCATTGCATCACGTGTTCTCCTCACAAACCATATCATAGACCACACCAGTGTCATTGCATGTGTGTTCTTCTCCCATTAACCACAACACATGGATCCACCCGTGTCATTGGCCATCTGCTCTTCTCGTGTACCACAGCTGGATCCACCGTACGTGTCATTGTATATCCCCACTGCTATCACAATTCACGAGATCCACATTTAAGTCATTGCATGTGTTCTTCCCATA
Organism: Avena insularis; assembly: GCA_023614405.1. Classification (NCBI taxonomy): domain Eukaryota; kingdom Viridiplantae; phylum Streptophyta; class Magnoliopsida; order Poales; family Poaceae; genus Avena; species Avena insularis. Next base: position 264,709 of record JAJUPC010000478.1, on the reverse strand, counting down.
GACCACACATGGATCCGCAATTAATGTTGCATGTAATATTCTTCCATAGACTCCACATGGATCACACCTGTCATTGCATATGCGCTCTCCTTTCATGAACCACAATGCTAGAGTCATTGCATGTGTGTTCTTCTCTACAAACAACATATCACCGGTGTCGTTGCATGTGTGTTCTTTCCATAGAATCCACACATAAGATCCTGATGTCATTGATGTGTATGCGTTATTCTCACCAAACCACGCGTAACGATCCACGGTGTTTATTGCATGTGTTTCCTCTCGCAGACTTGACACATGGATCTACGGTGGCAATCACAAGCTCTTCTCTTTCTGCGAAGACCACTGAACAGACTCATCGCGTATGTCCGATCTTTTTGCGTGAACCACTGACTAGAGTCATTGCATGCGTGTTCTTCCCACAAACCATATCATGAACCACCCAGTGTCATTGCATGTGTGTTCTTCTCCATTAACCACACATGGATCCACGGTGTCACATTGCATGTCTGTTCTTCTCATTAACCACACATGATCCACCAGTTGTCATTGTATGTCCTTATTCAATGAACCAACCATGGATCCTACCGGAGTCGTTGCATAATGTGTTCTTCCGCCAGACCACACATGGATCCACCAGTCATTGCATGTCACTTCTTTCATGAACCAATACATGGATCCAGTGCATATTGCATGTCCCGCTCTTTTCATGAACCACAGCCTCACGGAGTCATTGCATGTGTTTCTTCCCACAAACCACACATGGAATCCATCACCAAAGTGTCATTGCATGGCTCTGTGTGTCCTTCCCATGAGAACACACATGGATCCACCGGTGTCATTGGCATGTGTTATTCTCCTGGGCAAACCACGTAAGAGATCCACCGGTAGTAATTGCATGTGTGTTCCTCTCTATAGACTGGAATATGGATCACTCTGGGTGGCATCGCATGTCTGCTCCTTATCATGACAACCATAGTTAGAGCAGTCATCACATATGCATACCTTTTCGCAGGAACCACACGTCTAGAAGTCATTGCATGGTGTGTTCTTCTCACAAACCATATCATGAACCAGCACCCAAAGTGTCATTGCATGTGTGTTCTTCTCTCATTAACCATGACATGGATCCACCGGGTGTCATTGCATGTGAAAGCTCTTCTCATTAACTATGACATGGATCCACTGAACACATGAGTTCTTCGTCACAAACCACATGGATCCACAGTGTCATTGCATGTGTGTTCTTCCCATGAACCACATGGATCCACCAGATGTCATTGCATGTCTACTCTTTCATGAACCACACCTAGGATCCACCAGTCATCATTGCATGTCGGCTAAGCATCTCACAAACCATACATCACCAGCTAGAAGTCACCAATTTGTCACATGTGTTGATTTCCCACATACCACACATCATGGATCCACCAGCATGTCATTGCATGTGTTCCTTCCCATGAACCACACATGATCCACCTCCAGTGTCATTGCATGTGTGTTATTCTCACAAACCACAAGGATCCACCAAACAGAATTGCATGTGTTCTCCCATACCACATGGATCCTCCGGGCATCGCATGTCTGCTTCCTTCTTGAACCACAATTAGAGTCATCGCATGTATCTTTTCATGAACCACATCTAGACTCATTGCATGTGTATTCTTCTCACAAACCATATCATGAACCACACCCAGTGTCATTGCATGTGTGTTCTTCTCATTAACCACACATGGATCCACCGTGTCATTGCATGTCCGCTCTTTTCATTAGCCACACCAGAGTCATTGCATGTGTGTTCTTCTCACAAACCACAAATCCACCAGGTCATTGCATGTGTGTTCTTCCCTGAACCACACATGGATCCACCTGTCATTGCATGTGTGTTCTTCCAATGAACCACACATGGATCCACCGATGTCATTGCATGTCACTCTTTTCATGAACCACATTAGAGTCATTGCATGTGTGTTATTCTCACAACTTGACATATCACCGGTGTCATTGCATGTCTGCTCTTTTCATAGACCACACATGGATCACCGGTGTCATTGCATGTGTTCTTCCCACAGACCACACATGGATCCACTATGTCATTGCATGTGTGTTCTCATGCATACACATGGATCCACCTATGGCATCACATGTCCGCTTCTTTTCATGAACCACAGTTAGAGTCGCCAGCATATCCGGTCTTTGCTTGAACCATGCCTAGACTCATCGTGATGCATGTGTGTTCTTCTCACAAACCATATCATGAACCACACCCAGCTTGTCATTGCATGTGTGTTCTTCTCATTAACCACATGGATCCACGGTGTCATTGCATGTGCTCTTTTCATGAACCACGGCTAGAGTCATTACATGTGTTCTTCATGCACTACATGTCACCGGTATCATGGATCCAATGTTCAGTGTTATTCCACTGTTGTTATCAGCATGTGTGTTCTTCCCATGAACCACACATGGATCCACCGTGTCATTGCATGTGTGTTCTTCCCATGAACCACATGGATCCACAGTGTCATTGTATATGCATTTTCATGAACCAGCTAGAGTCATTGCATGTGTGTTCTTCTCACAAACCACACATGGATCACCGGTGTCATTGCATGTGTGTTATTTTTCATGAACCACACTGGATCAGCACACCAGTCATTGCATGTGTGTTATTCTCACAACATAAGGATCCACTGGTAGGCTGTCAAGATGTGTGTTCTTCCCATGACTACACATGGATCCACCGGTGTCATTGCATGCGCTCTTTTCATGAACCATTAGAGTCATTATGTCTCATATTTCATGAACCACACTAGAGTCATTGCATGTGTGTTCTTCTCACAAACCATATCATGAACACATCATTGCATGTATTGTTCTCCATAGACCACACATGGATCCACCTGTCATTGACATTCCATTTTCTAAGGAACCATGTATTTAGACACATGTGTGTTATTCTCATGAACCAGCCAGAGTCCACGTGTGTCATGCACTACATATCACCAAGATTACTGCATGTGTGTTATTCACGCATCATTAACCACACATGGATCCACAGTGGCATTGCATGTGCGCTCTTCTCATTCACCACATGGATCCACTCATTGTATGTCCGCTCTTTTTCATGAACCACACTAGAGTCATTGCATGTGTGTTCTTCCCACAAACCACACATGGACCACACACAGTGTCATTGCATGTGTGTTCTTCCCATGAACCACACATGGATCCACCGGTGTCATTGCATGCCCGCTCTTTTCATGAACCACCTAGAGTCATTGTATGTGTGTTCTTCACAAACAACATATCACCCGGTAATTGAATGTGTGTTGTTCCCATGAACCACACATGGATCCACAGTGTCATTGCATGTGTTATTCCACAAACCACACATGGATCCACAGTATCATTGCATGTGTGTTCTTCCATAGACCACACATGGATCCACCGATGCAGCATCACATGTCCGGTCTTTTGATGAACCATAGTTAGAGTCATTGCATGTGTTATTCTTTTCATGAACCACAACTAGAGTCATTGCATGTGTGTTCTTCCCACAAACCATATCATGGATCCACAGTGTCATTGCATGTCTTTCCTATTAACTACACTCATTAACCATTACATGGATCTAATCAAAAGGTTGGCTGCATGTCCGGCTTTCTTTCTGGGCGAACTGCCAGAGTTTTCACACTTTCAGTGTCTCTGCTGCACTTACATCAACAAAGCAATTGAATGTGTGTTGTTCCCATTGCACTACACACATGGATCCACTGTGCTCCACCATGAACCACACATGGATCCACCGTGTCATTGCATCGTGTTATTCTCACAAACCATATCATGACCACCTAGTGTCATTGCATGTCACCAAGGAACTACGCCTAGAGTCATTGTACGCGTATATTCTCGTAAACCACATATCATCAAAGGTTATGTGTTCTTCTCATTAACCACACATGGATCCACCAGTGTCATTGCATATGCTCTTCTCATGAACCACATGGATCCACCAGTCATTACATGTGCATTCTTCATGAACCACACCTATCACCAGTGTCATTGCATGTGTGTTCTTCCCACCAGACCATGGATCCACTAGTGTCATTGCATGTGTGTTCTTCCCATGAACCACATATATGGATCCACTAGTGTCATTGCATGTGTTCTTTTCATGAACCACATATGGATCCACCAGTGTCATTGTACGTGTATTATTCTCACAAACCATACATGGATCCACCAGTGTCATTGCATGTGTGTTCCTCTCATAGACCACACATGGATCCACGGCGGCATCGCATGTCCGCTTTTTCATGAACCACGGTTAGAGTCATCGCATGTACGCTCTTTCATGAACCACATCTAGAGTCATTGCATGTGTGTTCTTCTCTACAAACCATATCATGAACCACACCCAGTGTCATTGCATGTGTGTTCTTCTCATTAACCACACATGGATCCACTAGTGTCATTGCATGTCTGCTCTTCTCATTAACCACAGCTAGAGTCATTGCGTGTGTGTTCTTCTCACAAACCACAAATCAGCAGTGTCATTGCATGTGTGTTCTTCCCAGAGACCACACATGGATCCACCAGTGTCATTGCATGTGTGTTCCTCCCATGAACCACACATGGATCCACCAGTGTCATTGCATGTCTACTCTTTTCATGAACCACAGCTATAGTCATTGCATGTGTGTTATTCTCACAAATCGCATATCACCAGTGTCATTGCATGTGTGTTCTTCCCACAGATCACACATGGATCCACTAGTGTCATTGCATGTGTTGTCTTCCCACAGACCACACATGGATCCACCAGTGTCATTGCATGTGTTCTTCCCATGAACCACACATAGATCCACAAGTGTCATTGCATGTCTGCTCTTTTCATGAACCACAGCTAGAGTCATTGCATGTGTGTTCTTCTCACAAACCATATCATGAACCACACCCAGTGTCATTGCATGTGTGTTCTTCTCATTAACCACACATGGATCTACCGGTGTCATTGCATGTCTGCTCTTTTCATGAACCACAGCTAGAGTCATTACATGTGTGTTCTTCTCACAGACCACATATCACCAGTGTCATTGCATGTGTGTTCTTTGCACAGACCACACATGGATCCACCAGTGTTATTGCATGTGTGTTCTTTTCATGAACCACACATGGATCCACCAGTGTCATTGCATGTGTGTTCTTCCCATGAACCACACATGGATCCACCAGTGTCATTGCATGTCTGCTCTTTTCATGAACCATAGCTACAGCCATTGCATGTGTGTTCTTCTCACAAATAACATATCACCAGTGTCATTGCATGTGTGTTGTTTCCATGAACCACACATGGATCCACCTGTGTCATTGCATGTGTGTTATGCTCACAAACCACGTAAGGATCCACCGGTGTCATTGCATGTGTGTTCCTCTCATAGACCACACAGGGATCCACCGGTGGCATCACATGTCCGCTTCTTTCATGAACCATAGTTAGAGTCATCGCATGTCCGCTTCTTTCATGAACTACAACTAGAGTCATTGCATGTGTGTTCTTCCCACAAACCATATCATGACCCTCACCCAGTGTCATTGCATGTGTGTTCTTCTCATTAACCACACATGGATCCACCGGTGTCATTGCATGTCTGCTCTATTCATGAACCACAGCTAGAGTCATTACATGTGTGTTCTTCTCACAAACCACATATCACGAGTGTCATTGCATGTGTTTTGTTACCACAGACCACACAAGGATCCACAAGTGTCATTGCATGTGTATTCTTCCCATGAACCACACATGGATCCACCGTGTCATTGCATGTGTGTTCTTCCCATGAACCACACATGGATCCACCAAAGGTCATTGCATGTCTACTCTTTTCAAGAACCACAGCTAGAGTCATTGCATGTGTGTTATTCTCACGAAACCACATATCACGGTGTCATTGCATGTGTGTTCTTACCACAGAACACACATGGATCCACTAGTGTCATTGCATATGTGTTCATCCCATGAACCACACATGGATCCACCGGTGTCATTGCATGTCTGCTCTTTTCATGAACCACAGCTAGAGTCATTGCATGTGTGTTATTCTCACAAACCACATATCACCAGTGTCATTGCATGTGTGTTCTTCCCAGCACCACACATGGATCCACCAGTGTCACTGCATGTGTGTTCTTCACAGACCACACATGGATCAACCAGTGTCATTGCATGTGTGTTCTTCCATGAACCACACATGGATCCACTAGTGTCATTGCATGTCCGCTCTTTTCATGAACCACAGCTAGAGTCATTGCATGTGTTCTTCTCACAAACCATATCATAAACCACACCCAGTGTCATTGCATGTGTGTTCTTCTCAAGAACCACACATGGATCCACCGGTGTCATTGCATGTGTCCTCTTTTAATGAACCATAGCTAGAGTCATTGCATGTGTGTTCTTCACGGACCACATATCACTGTCATTGCATGTGTGTTCTTCGCACCACACATGGATCCACCAAAGGTAATTGCATCCTGTTCTTTCATGAACCATAACTAGAGTCATTGCATGTATGTTCTTTCCACAAACCACACATGGATCCACCTAGTGTGATTGCATGTCCTTTCTATTGAAAACCACACATGGATCCACTAGTGTCATTGCATGTGTGTTCTTCCCATGAACCACACATGGATCCACCAGTGTCAGTGCAGGTCAGCTCTTTTCAAGAACCACAACTAGAGTCATTCCATGTGTGTTCTGCTCACAAAACAAATCATGAACCACACCGCGTGTCAGTGCAGGTGTGTTCTTCTCACAAACCATATCATGAACCAAACCCAGAGTCATTGCATGTGTATTCTTCTCATTAACCACAAATGGATCACTCGTGTCATTGCATGTCCTCTTTTCATGAACCAGCTAGAGTCATTACATGTGTGTTCTTGTCACATACCACATATCACTGTGTCATTCCATGTGTGTTCTTCGCAGATGTACCACACATGGATCCACAGTGTCATTGCATGTGTGTTCTTTTCATGAACCACATGGATCCACCAGTGTCATTGCATGTGTGTTCTTCACATGAACCACACATGGATCCACCAGTGTCATTGCATGTCTGCTCTTTTCATGAACCATAGCTACAGTCATTGCATGTGTGTTCTTCTCACAAACAACATATCACCAGTGTCATTGCATCTGTGTTCTTTCCATGAACCACACATGGATCCACCAGTGTCATTGCATGTGTGTTATGCTCACAAACCATGTAAGGATCCACCGGTGTCATTGCATGTGTTTCTCTCATAGACCACACAGGATCCACCGGTGGCATCACATGTCTGCTCTTTTCATGAACCATAGTTAGAGTCATCGCATGTCTGCTCTTTTCATGAACCACAACTAGAGTCATTGCATGTGTGTTCTTCCCACAAACCATATCATGAACCTCACCCAGTGTCATTGCATGTGTGTTCTTCTCATTAACCACACATGGATCCACCGGTGTCATTGCATGTCTGCTCTATTCATGAACCACAGCTAGAGTCATTACATGTGTGTTCTTCTCACAAACCACATATCACGAGTGTCATTGCATGTGTGTTGTTGTGCACATCACACATGGATCCACCAGTGTCATTGCATGTGTATTCTTCCCATGAACCATTACATGGATCCACGGTGTCATTGCATGTGTTCTTCCCATGAACCACACATGGATCCACCAGTCATTGCATGTCTACTCTTTCAAGAACCACAGCTAGAGTCATTGCATGTGTGTTATTCTCACAAATCACATATCTTGATGTCATCGCATGTGTGTTCTTACCACAGAACCACACATGGATCCACTAGTGTCATTGCATATGTGTTTTGTCCCATGAACCACACATGGATCCACCGTGTCATTGCATGTCTGCTTCTTTCATGAACCACGGCTAGAGTCATTGCATGTGTGTTATTCTCACAAACCACATATCACCAAAGTGTCATTGCATGTGTGTTCTTCCCATGACCACACACATGGATCCACTAGTGTCATTTCATGTGTGTTCTTCACATGACCACACATGGATCAACCAGTGTCATTGCATGTGTGTTCTTCCCATGAACCACACATGGATCCACCTGTCATTGCATGTCGCTCTTTTCATGAACCACACCTAGAGTCATTGCATGTGTGTTCTTCTCACAAACCATATCATAAACCACACCCAGTGTCATTGCATGTGTGTTCTTCTCCTGAACCACACATGGATCCACCGTTGTCATTGCATGTGTCCTCTTTTCATGAACCAGAGCTAGAGTCATTGCATGTGTGTTCTTCTCACAGACCACATATCACCAGTGTCATTGCATGTGTGTTCTTCAGACCACACATGGATCCACCAGGTCATTGCATGTGTGTTCTTTTCATGAACGACAACTAGAGTCATTGCATGTATGTTCTTCCACAAACCACACATGGATCCACCTAGTGTGATTGCATGTCTGTTCTTTTGAAAAACCACAATTGTATCAACCAGTGTCATTGCATGTGTGTTCTTCCCATAAACCACATGGATCCACCAGTCATTGCATGTTCCGCTCTTTTCATGAACCACAGCAGAGTCATTCCATGTGTGTTCTTCTCACAAACCATATCATGAACCACACCCAGGTCATTGCATGTGTGTTCTTCTCATTAACCACACATGGATCCACCGGTGTCATTGCATCTCTGCTCTTTTCATGAACCAAAGCTAGAGTCATTACATGTGTGTTCTTCTCATGCATAACATATCACCAAAGATCATTGCATGTGTGTTATTCGCATGCACCACACATGGATCCACCAAGGTCATTGCATGTCTACTATTTTCAAGAACCACAGCTAGAGTCATTGCATGTTTGTTATTCTCACAAACCACATATCACCAGTGTCATTGCATGTGTGTTCTTACCACAGACCACACATGGATCCACTAATGTCATTGCATGTGTGTTCTTCCCACATACCACACATGGATCAACCAGTGTCATTGCATGTGTGTTCTTCCCATGAACCACACAAGGATCCACCAGTGTCATTGCATGTCTGCTCGTTTCATGAACCACAGCTAGAGTCATTGCATGTGTGTTCTTCTCACAAACCATATCGTAAACCACACCCAGTGTCATTGCATGTGTGTTCTTCTCATTAACCACACATGGATCCACCGGTGTCATTGCATGTGTCCTCTTTTCATGAACCATAGCTATAGTCATTGCATGTGTGTTCTTCTCACAGACCACATATCACCAGTGTCATTGCATGTGTGTTCTTCGCACAGACCACACATGGATCCACCAGTGTCATTGCATGTGTGTTCTTTTCATGAACCACAACTAGAGTCATTGCATGTATGTTCTTTCCACAAACCACACATGGATCCACCTAGTGTTATTGCATGTCTGTTCTTTTCAAAAACCACACATGGATCCACCAGTGTGATTGCATGTGTGTTTTTCCCATGAACCACACATGGATCCACCAGTGTCATTGCATGTCTGCTCTTTTCATGAACCATAGCTAGAGTCATTGGATGTGTGTTCTTCTCACAAACCATATCATGGATCCACCGGTGTCGTTGCATGTGTGTTCTTCTCATAGACCACATGGATCCACCGTTGTCATTGGATATCCGCTCTTTTCATGAACGGCTAGAGTCATTACATGTGTGTTCTTCTCACTGCTACATATCACCAGTATATTGCATGTGTGTTCTTCGCATACAGACCACATGGATCCACCCGTGTCATTGCATGTGTGTTCTTTTCATGAACCACATGGATCCACCAGTGTCATTGCATGTGTGTTCTTCCCATGAACCACACATGGATCCACCAGTGTCATTGCATGTCTGCTCTTTTCATGAACCACAGCTATAGTCATTGCATGTGTGTTCTTCTCACAAACAACATATCACCAGTGTCATTGCATGTGTGTTCTTTCCATGAACCACACATGGATCCACCAGTGTCATTGCATGTGTGTTATTCTCACAAACCACGTAAGGATCCACCGGTGTCATTGCATCTGAGATACTCTCATAGACCACACATCGATCCACCCGTGGAATCACATGTCTCCTCTATTCATGAACCATAGTTAGAGTCATCGCATGAATGCTCTTTTCATGAACCACAGCTAGAGTCATTGCATTGTGTTCTTCCCACTAACCATATCATGAACCTCACCCATTGTCATTGCTTGTGTGTTCTTCTCATTAACCACACATGGATCCACCGGTGTCATTGCATGTCTGCTCTATTTATGAACCACAGCTAGAGTCATTACATGTGTGTTCTTCTCACAAACCACATATCACGAGTGTCATTGCATGTGTGTTGTTCCCACAGACCACACATGGATCCACCAGTGTCATTGCATGTGTATTCTTCCCATGAACCACACATGGATCCACCAGTGTCATTCCATGTGTGTTCTTAACAAGAACCACACATGGATCCACCGGTGTCATTGGAGGTCTTCTCTTGTCATGAACCACACCTAGAGTCATTGCATGTGTGTTATTCTCACAAACCACATATCACCAGTGTCATTGCATATGTGTTCTTCCCACAGACCACACATGGATCCACCAGTGTCATTGCATGTGTGTTCGTCCCATGAACCACACATGGATCCACCAGTGTCATTGCATGTGTGTTATTATCACAAACCACGTAAGGATTCACCGGCGTAATTTTATGTGTGCTCCTCTCAAAGACCACACATGGATCCACCGGTGGCATCGCGTGTCTGCTCTTTTCATGAACCACAGTTAGAGTCATCGCATGTCTGCTCTTTTCATGAACCACATCTAGAGTCATTGCATGTGTGTTCTTCTCACAAACCATATCATGAACCACACCCAGTGTCATTGCATGTGTGTTCTTCTCATTAACCACACATGGATCCACCGGTGTCATTGCATGTCTGCTCTTCTCATTAACCACACATGGATCCACCAGTGTCATTGTATGTCTGCTATTTTCACGAACCACAACTAGAGGCATTGCATGTGTGTTCTTCCCACAGACCACACATGGATCCACCAAGGTCATTGGATGTGTGTTCTTCCCATGAACCACACATGGATCCACCAGGTCATTGCATGTCCGCTCTTTTCATGAACCACTAGAGTCATTGCATGTGTGTTCTTCTCACAAATAACATATCACCAAAGTGTCATTGCATGTGTGTTCTTTCCATGAACCACATGGATCCACCAGATGTCATTGCATGTGTGTTATTCTCACACACCACGTAAGGATCCACCGGTGTCATTGCATGTGTGTTCCTCTCATAGACCACACATGGATCCACCGGTGGTATTACATGTCTGCTCTTTTCATGAACCATAGTTAGAGTCATCGCATGTCTGCTCTTTTCATGAACAACAACTAGAGTCATTGCATGTGTGTTCTTCCCACAAACCATATCATGAACCACACCCAGTGTCATTGCATGTGTGTTCTCATTAACCACACCGGATCCACCGTGTCATTACATGTCCGCTTCTTCTTATTAACCACAGCTAGAGTCATTGCATGTGTGTTCTTCTCACAAACCAAAATCACCAAAGGTCATTGCATGTGTTTTCTTCCCACAGACCACACATGGATCCACCAGTGTCATTGCATGTGTGTTCTTCCCATGAACCACACATGGATCCACCAGTGTCATTGCATGTCTTCTCTTTTCATGAACCACAGCTAGAGTCATTGCATGTGTGTTATTCTGACAAACCACGTAAGGATCCAATGTGTCATTGCATGTGTGTTCCTCTCATAGACCACACATGGATCCACCGGTGGTATCACATGTCTGCTCTTTTCATGAACCATAGTTATAGTCATCGCATGTCTGCTCTTTTCATGAACAACAACTAGAGTCATTGCATGTGTGTTCTTCGCACAAACCATATCATGAACCACACACAGTGTCATTGCATGTGTGTTATTCTCATTAACCACACATGGATCCACCGGTGTCATTCCATGTCTGCTCTTCTCATTAACCACAGCTAGAGTCATTGCATGTGTGTTCTTCTCACAAACCACAAGTCACCGTGTCATTGCATGTGTGTTCTTCCCACAGCACACATGGATCCACCAGTGTCATTGCATCTGTGTTCTTCCCATGAACCACACATGGATCCACCAGTGTCATTACATGTCTTCTCTTTTCATGAACCACAGCTAGAGTCATTGCATGTGTGTTATTCTCACAAACCACGTAAGGATTCACGGGTGTCATTGCATGTGTGTTCCTCTCATAGACCACACATGGATCCACTAGTGTCATCGCATGCCTGCTCTTTTTATGAACCACAGTTAGAGTCATCGCATGTCTGCTATTTTCATGAACCATAGCTAGAGTCATTGCATGTGTGTTCTTATCACAAACCATATCATTAAACACACCAGTGTCATTGCATGTGTGTTATTCTCATTAACCACACATGGATCCACGGTGTCATTGCATGTCTGCTCTTCTCATTAACCACACATGGATCCACCAGTGTCATTGTATGTCTGTTATTTTCACGAACCACAACTAGAGTCATTGCATGTGTGTTCTTCCCACAGACCACACATGGATCCACCAGTGTCATTGGATGTGTGTTCTTCCCATGAACCACACATGGATCCACCAAAGGTCATTGCATGTTTGCTCTTTTCATGAACCACATCTAGAGTCATTGCATGTGTGTTCTTCTCACAAACAACATATCACCAGTGTCATTGCATGTGTGTTCTTTCCATGAACCACACATGGATCCACCAGTGTCATTGCATGTGTGTTATTCTCACAAACCACGTAAGGATCCACCGTGTCATTGCATGTGTGTTCTCTCATAGACCACACATGGATCCACCGGTGGTATCACATGTCTGCTCTTTTCATGAACCATAGTTAGAGTCATCGCATGTCTGCTCTTTTCATGAACAACAACTAGAGTCATTGCATGTGTGTTCTTCCCACAGACCATATCATGAACCACACCCATTGTCATTGCATGTGTGTTCTTCTCATTAACCACACATGGATCCACCGGTGTCATTGAATGTCTTCATTTTTCATGAACCATGCCTAGAGTCATTACATGTGTGTTCTTCTCACAGACCACATATCACGAGTGTCATTGCATGTGTGTTGTTCCCACAGACCACACATGGATCCACCAGTGTCATGGCATGTGTGTTCTTCCCATGAACCACACATGGATCCACTGTCAAGGCATGTGTGTTCTTCCCATGAACCACACATGGATCCACCGGTGTCATTGCATGTGTGTTCTTCCCATGAACCATACATGGATTCAGTAGTGTCATTGCATGTGTGTTATTCTCACAAACCACGTAAGGATCCACCGGTGTCATTGCATCTGTGTTCCTCTCATAGACCACACATCGATCCACCGGTGGCATCGCATGCCTGCTCTTTTCATGAACCACAGTTAGCGTCATCGCATGTCTGCTATTTTCATGAACCACAGCTAGAGTCATTGCATGTGTGTTCTTCTCACAAACCATATCATGAACCACACCTAGTGTCATTGCATGTGAGTTCTTCTCATTAACCACATGGATCCACCGCTGTCATTGCATGTCCGCTTCTTCTCATTAACCACATGGATCCACCAGTGTCATTGTATGTCTGTTATTTTCACGAACCACAACTAGAGTCATTGCATGTGTGTTCTTCCCATGAACCACACATGGATCCACCAGTGTCATTGGATGTGTGTTCTTCCCATGAACCACACATGGATCCACCAGTGTCATTGCATGTCTGCTCTTAACATGAACCACACCATACCATTGCATGTGTTCTTCTCACAAACAACATATCACCAGTGTCATTGCATGTGTGTTCTTTCCATGAACCACACATGGATCCACCAAAGGTCATTGCATGTGTGTTATTCTCACAAACCACGAAGGATCCACGGTGTCATTGCATGTGTGTTCCTCATGACCACACATGGATCCACCTGGTATCACATGTCCGCTCTTTTCATGAACCATAGTTAGAGTCATCGCATGTCCGCTTTTTCATGAACCACAACTAGAGTCATTGCATGTGTGTTCTTCTCATTAACCACACATGGATCCACCAGTGTCATTGCATGTCTTCTCTTTTCATGAACCACAAATAGAGTCATTACATGTGTGTTCTTCTCACAGACCACATATCACGAGTGTCATTGCATGTGTGTTGTTCCCACAGACCATACATGGATCCACCAGTGTCATTGCATGTGTGTTCTTCCCATGAACCACACATGGATCCACCCGTGTCATTGCATGTGTGTTATTCCCATGAACCACACATGGATTCACCAGTCATTGCATGTCCGGTCTTTTAATGAACCACAGCTAGAGTCATTGCATGTGTGTTCTTCTCACAAACCACATATCACCAGTGTCATTGCATGTGTGTTCTTCCCAAATACCACACATGGATCCACCAGTGTCATTGCATGTGTGTTCTTCCCATGAACCACACATGGATCCACCAGTGTCATTGCATGTGTGCTCTTTTCATGAACCACAGCTAGAGTCATTGCATGTGTGTTCTTCTCACAAACCATATCATGAACCACACCCAGTGTCATTGCATGTGTGTTCTTCTCATTAACCACACATGGATCCACCGATGTTATTGTATGTCTGCTCTTTTCATTAACCACAGCTAGAGTCATTGCATGTGTGTTCTTCTCATTGCACCACATATCACCAGTGTCATTGCATGTGTGTTCTTCCCACAGACCACACATGGATCCACCAGTGTCATTGCATGTGTGTTATTGCCATGAACCACACATGGATCCACCGGTGTCATTGCATGTGTGTTATTCTCACAAACCACGTAAGGATCCACCGGTGTCATTGCATGTGTGTTCTCTCATAGACCACATGGATCCACGGTGGCATCGCATGTTTGCTCTTTTCATGAACCATGCTAGAGTCATCGCATGTCCGCTTCTTTACATGAACCACGGCTAGAGTCATTGCATGTGTGTTCTTGCCACAAACCATATCATGAACCACACCCGTGTCATTGCATGTGTGTTCTTCTCACAAACCATATCATGAACCACACCCAAAGGTCATTGCATGTGTGTTCTTCTCATTAACCACACATGGATCCACCGTGTCATCGCATGTCCGCTTCTTTCATGAACCACAGCTAGAGTCATTGTATGTGTGTTCTTCTCATGCACCACATATCACCTGTGTCATTGCATGTGTGTTCTTCCCATTGCACCACACATGGATCCACCAGTGTCATTGCATGTGTGTTATTCCCATGAACCACACATGGATCCACCAGTGTCATTGCATGTGTGTTATTCTCACAAACCACGTAAGGATCCACCGGTGTAATTGCATGTGTGTTCCTCTCATAGACCACACATGGTTCCACCGGTGGCATCACATGTCTGCTCTTTTCATGAACCACAGTTAGAGTCATCGCATGTCTGCTCTTTTCATGAACCACATCTAGTCATTGCATGTGTGTTCTTCCCAGAAACCATATCATGAACCACACCTAGTGTCATTGCATGTGCGTTCTTCTCATTAACCACACATGGCTCCACCGGTGTCATTGCATGTCTGCTCTTTTCATGAACCACAACTAGAGTCATTGCATGTGTGTTCTTCTCACAGAGCACACATGGATCCACAGTGTTATTTCATGTGTGTTATTTTCACAAACCACATGTCACCAGTGTCATTGCGTGTGTGTTCTTCCCACAGACCACACATGGATCCACCAGTGTCATTGTATGTGTGTTCTTCCCATGAACCACACATGGATCCACCCAGTGTCATTGCATGTGTGTTCCTCCCATGAACCACACATGGATCCACCAGTGTCATTGCATGTCTTCTCTTCATGAACTACAGCTAGAGTCATTGCATGTGTGTTCTTCTCATAAACAACATATCACCAGTGTCATTGCATGTGTTCTTTCCATGAACCACACATGGATCAACCAGTGTCATTGCATGTGTCAAATTCTAACAAACAACGTAAGGAAACACCGGTGTCATTGCATGTGTGTTCCTCTCATCGACCACACATGGCTCCACCGGTGGCATCACTTGTCCGCTTCTTTTCATGAACCATAGTTAGAGTCATCGCATGTCCGCTTCTTTTCATGAACCACATCTAGAGTCATTGCATGTGTGTTCTTCACACAAACCAAATCATGAACCACACCAGGTCATTGCATGTTTGTTCTTCTCATTAACCACACATGGATCCACCGTGTCATTGCATGTCCGCTTTTCATGAACCACAACTAGAGTCATTGCATGTGTGTTCTTCTCATGCACCACATATCACCGGTGTCATTGCATGTGTGTTCTTCCCCACAGACCACACACATGGATCCACCAGTGTCATTGCATGTGTGTTATTCGCACGAACCACCCATGGATCCACCGGTGTCATTGCATGTGTGTTCTTCCCATGAACCACACATGGATTCACCTGTCATTGCATGTCCTGGTCTTTTAATGAACCACAGCTAGAGTCATTGCATGTGTGTTATTCTCACAAACCACATATCACCAGTGTCATTGCATGTGTGTTCTTCCCACAGACCACACATGGATCCACCAGTGTCATTGCATGTGTGTTCTTCCCATGAACCACACATGGATCCACCAGTGTCATTGCATGTGTGCTCTTTTCATGAACCACAGCTAGAGTCATTGCATGTGTGTTCTTCTCACAAACCATATCATGAACCACACCCAGTGTCATGGCATGTGTGTTCTTCTCATTAACCACACATGGATCCACCGGTGTTATTGCATGTCTGCTCTTTTCATGAACCATAGCTAGAGTCATTGTATGTGTGTTCTTCTCACAGACCACATATCACCAGTGTCATTGCATGTGTGTTCTTCCCACAGACCACACATGGATCCACCAGTGTCATTGCATGTGTGTTATTGCCATGAACAACACAAGGATCCACCAGTGTCATTGCATGTGTGTTATTCTCACAAACCACGTAAGGATCCACCGGTGTCATTGCATGTGTGTTCCTCTCATAGACCACACATGGATCCACCGGTGGCATCGCATGTCTGCTCTTTTCATGAACCATAGTTAGAGTCATCGCCTGTCTGCTCTTTACATGAACCTCAGCTAGAGTAATTGCATGTGTGTTCTTGCCACAAACCATATCATGAACCACACCCAGTGTCATTGCATGTGTGTTCTTCTCACAAACCATATTATGAACCACACCCAGTGTCATTGCATGTGTGTTCTTCTCATTAACCACACATGGATCCACCGTGTCATTGCATGTCCGCTTCTTTCATGAACCACAGCTAGAGTCATTTCATGTGTGTACTTCTCCCTAACAACATATCTCCAGTGTCATTGCATGTGTGTTCTTCCCATTCACCACACATGGATCCACCAGTGTCATTGCATGTGTGTTCTTCCCATGAACCACACATGGATCCACCAGTGTCATTGCATGTGTGTTCTTCCCATGAACCACACATGGATTCACCAAAGGTCATTGCATGTCTGGTCTTTTAATGAACCACAGCTAGAGTCATTGCATGTGTGTTATTCTCACAAACCACATATCACCAGTGTCATTGCATGTGTGTTCTTCCCACAGACCACACATGGATCCACCATTGTCATTGCATGTGTGTTCTTCCCATGAACCACACATGGATCCACCAGTGTCATTGCATGTGTGC
Organism: Avena insularis; assembly: GCA_023614405.1. Taxonomy (NCBI): domain Eukaryota; kingdom Viridiplantae; phylum Streptophyta; class Magnoliopsida; order Poales; family Poaceae; genus Avena; species Avena insularis. Next base: position 246,927 of record JAJUPC010000478.1, on the reverse strand, counting down.
TCTTATCATGAACCACAACTAGAGACATAGCATGGGTGTTCTTCTCACAAACAATATCATGAACCACACCTAGTGTCATGGCATGTGTGTTCTTCTCATTAACCACACATGGATCCACCGGTGTCATAGCATGTCTGCTCTTTTCATGAACCATAGCTAGAGTCATTGTATGTGTGTTCTTCTCACAGACCACATATCACCAGTGTCATTGCATGTGTGTTCTTCCCACAGACCACACATGGATCCACCAGTGTCATTGCATGTGTGTTATTGCCATGAACCACACATGGATCCACCAGTGTCATTGCATGTGTGTTATTCTCACAAACCACGTAAGGATCCAGCGGTGTCATTGCATGTGTGTTCCTCTCATAGACCACACATGGATCCACCGGTGGCATCGTATGTCTGCTCTTTTCGTGAACCACAGTTAGAGTCATCGCATGTCTGCTCTTTACATGAACCACAGCTAGAGTCATTGCATGTGTGTTCTTGCCACAAACCATATCATGAACCACACCCAGTGTCATTGCATGTGTGTTCTTCTCACAAACCATATCATGAACCACACCCAGTGTCATTGCATGTGTGTTCTTCTCATTAACCACACATGGATCCACCGGTGTCATCGCATGTCTGCTCTTTTCATGAACCACATCTAGAGTCATTGTATGTGTGTTCTTCTCACAGACCACATATCACCAGTGTCATTGCATGTGTGTTCTTCCCACAGACCACACATGGATCCACCAGTGTCACTGCATGTGTGTTCTTTCCATGAACCACACATGGATCCACCAGTGTCATTGCATGTGTGTTATTCTCACAAACCACGTAAGGATCCACCGGTGTAATTGCATGTGTGTTCCTCTCATAGACCACACATGGTTCCACCGGTGGCATCGCATGTCTGCTCTTTTCATGAACCACAGTTAGAGTCATCGCATGTCTGCTATTTTCATGAACCACATATAGAGTCATTGCATGTGTGTTCTTCCCACAAACCATATCATGAACCACACCCAGTGTCATTGCATGTGCGTTCTTCTCATTAACCACACATGGCTCCACCAGTGTCATTGCATGTCTGCTCTTTTCATGAACCACAACTAGAGTCATTGCATGTGTGTTCTTCTCACAGAGCACACATGGATCCACAGTGTTATTTCATGTGTGTTATTTTCACAAACCACATGTCACCAGTGTCATTGCGTGTGTGTTCTTCCCACAGACCACACATGGATCCACCAGTGTCATTGTATGTGTGTTCTTCCCATGAACCACACATGGATCCACCCAGTGTCATTGCATGTGTGTTCCTCCCATGAACCACACATGGATCCACCAGTGTCATTGCATGTCTTCTCTTTTCATGAACTACAGCTAGAGTCATTGCATGTGTGTTCTTCTCATAAACAACATATCACCAGTGTCATTGCATGTGTGTTCTTTCCATGAACCACACATGGATCCACATGTGTCATTGCATGTGTGTTATTCTCACAAACCACGTAAGGATACACCGGTGTCATTGCATGTGTGTTCCTCTCATCGACCACACATGGCTCCACCGGTGGCATCACTTGTCTGCTCTTTTCATGAACCATAGTTAGAGTCATCGCATGTCTGCTCTTTTCATGAACCACAACTAGAGTCATTGCATGTGTGTTCTTCCCACAAACCACATCATGAACCACACCAGGGTCGTTGCATGTTTGTTCTTCTCATTAACCACACATGGATCCACCGGTGTCATTGCATGTCTGCTCTTTTCATGAACCACAACTAGAGTCATTGCATGTGTGTTCTTCTCACAGACCACATATCACCAGTGTCATTGCATGTGTGTTCTTCCCACAGACCACACATGGATCCACCAGTGTCATTGCATGTGTGTTCTTCCCATGAACCACACATGGATCCACCGGTGTCATTGCATGTGTGTTCTTCCCATGAACCACACATGGATTCACAAGTGTCATTGCATGTCTGGTCTTTTAATGAACCACAGCTAGAGTCATTGCATGTGTGTTATTCTCACAAACCACATATCACCAGTGTCATTGCATGTGTGTTCTTCCCACAGACCACACATGGATCCACCAGTGTCATTGCATGTGTGTTCTTCCCATGAACCACACATGGATCCACTAGTGTCATTGCATGTGTGCTCTTTTCATGAACCACAGCTAGAGTCATTGCATGTGTGTTCTTCTCACAAACCATATCATGAACCACACCCAGTGTCATGGCATGTGTGTTCTTCTCATTAACCACACATGGATCCACCGGTGTTATTGCATGTCTGCTCTTTTCATGAACCATAGCTAGAGTCATTGTATGTGTGTTCTTCTCACAGACCACATATCACCAGTGTCATTGCATGTGTGTTCTTCCCACAGACCACACATGGATCCACCAGTGTCATTGCATGTGTGTTATTGCCATGAACAACACAAGGATCCACCAGTGTCATTGCATGTGTGTTATTCTCACAAACCACGTAAGGATCCACCGGTGTCATTGCATGTGTGTTCCTCTCATAGACCACACATGGATCCACCGGTGGCATCGCATGTCTGCTCTTTTCGTGAACCATAGTTAGAGTCATCACTGCGCTCTTTACATGAACCTCGCCTAGAGTCATTGCATGTGTGTTCTTGCCACAAACCATATCATGAACCACACCCAGTGTCATTGCATGTGTGTTCTTCTCACAAACCATATTATGAACCACACCCAAGTGTCATTGCATGTGTTCTTCTCATTAACCACATGGATCCACGGTGTCATTGCATGTCCGCTCTTTTCATGAACCACAGCTAGAGTCATTGCATGTGTGTTCTTCTGCACCACATATCACCAGTGTCATTGCATGTGTGCTCTTCCCACAGACCACACATGGATCCACCAGTGTCATTGCATGTGTGTTCTTCGCATGAACCACCCATGGATCCACCGGTGTGATTGCATGTGTTCTTCCCATGAACCACACATGGATTCACCAGTGTCATTGCATGTCTGGTCTTTTAATGAACCACAGCTAGAGTCATTGCATGTGTGTTATTCTCACAAACCACATATCACCAGTGTCATTGCATGTGTGTTCTTCCCACAGACCACACATGGATCCACCATTGTCATTGCATGTGTGTTCTTCCATGAACCACACATGGATCCACCAGTGTCATTGCATGTCTGCTCTTTTCATGAACCACAGCTAGAGTCATTGCATGTGTGTTCTTCTCACAAACCAGATCATGAACCACACCTAGTGTCATGGCATGTGTGTTCTTCTCATTAACCACACATGGATCCACCGGTGTTATTGCATGTCTGCTCTTTTCATGAACCATAGCTAGAGTCATTGTATGTGTGTTCTTCTCACAGACCACATATCACCAGTGTCATTGCATGTGTGTTCTTCCCACAGACCACACATGGATCCACCAGTGTCATTGCATGTGTGTTATTGCCATGAACCACATGGATCCACCAAAGGTCATTGCATGTGTGTTATTCTCACAAACCACGTAAGGATCCAATGGTGTCATTGCATGTGTGTTCTCTCATAGACCACACATGGATCCACCGTGGCATCGATGTCTGCTCTTTTCGTGAACCACAGTTAGAGTCATCGCATGTCTGCTCTTTACATGAACCACAGCTAGAGTCATTGCATGTGTGTTCTTGCCACAAACCATATCATGAACCACACCCAGTGTCATTGCATGTGTGTTCTTCTCACAAACCATATCATGAACCACACCGGTGTCATTGCATGTGTGTTCTTCTCATTAACCACACATGGATCCACCGGTGTCATGGCATGTCTGCTCTTTTCATGAACCACATCTAGAGTCATTGTATGTGTGTTCTTCTCACACCACATATCACAGTGTCATTGCATGTGTTCTTCCCAGACCACATGGATCCACCAGTGTCACTGCATGTGTGTTCTTTCCATGAACCACACATGGATCCACCAGTGTCATTGCATGTGTGTTATTCTCACAAACCACGTAAGGATCCACCGGTGTAATTGCATGTGTGTTCCTCTCATAGACCACACATGGTTCCACCGGTGGCATCGCATGTCTGCTCTTTTCATGAACCACAGTTAGAGTCATCGCATGTCTGCTATTTTCATGAACCACATCTAGAGTCATTGCATGTGTGTTCTTCCCACAAACCATATCATGAACCACACCCAGTGTCATTGCATGTGCGTTCTTCTCATTAACCACACATGGCTCCACCAGTGTCATTGCATGTCTGCTCTTTTCATGAACCACAACTAGAGTCATTGCATGTGTGTTCTTCTCACAGACCACACATGGATCCACCAGTGTTATTGCATGTGTGTTATTTTCACAAACCACATGTCACCAGTGTCTTGCATGTGTGTTCTTCCCACAGACCACACATGGATCCACCAGTGTCATTGCATGTGTGTTCTTCCCACAGACCACTCATGGATCCACTAGTGTTATTGCATGTGTGTTCCTCCGTGAACCATACATGGATCCACGGTGTCATTGCATGTGTTCTCTTTTCATGAACTACAGCTAGAGTCATTGCATGTGTGTTCTTCTCACAAACAACATATCACCTGTGTCATTGCATGTGTGTTATTTCCATGAACCACACATGGATCCACCAGTGTCATTGCTTGTGTGTTATTCTCAAAAACCACGTAAGGATCCACCGGTGTCATTGCATGTGTGTTCCTCTCATCGACCACACATGGCTCCACTGGTGGCATCACATGTCTGCTCTTTTCATGAACCATAGTTAGAGTCATCGCATGTCTACTCTTTTCATGAACCACAACTAGAGTCATTGCATGTGTGTTCTTCCCACAAACCACATCATGAACCACACCAGTGTCATTGCATGTTTGTTCTTCTCATTAACCACACATGGATCCACCGGTGTCATTGCATGTCTGCTCTTTTCATGAACCACAACTAGAGTCATTGCATGTGTGTTCTTCTCACAGACCACATATCACCAATGTCATTGCATGTGTGTTCTTCCCACAGACCACACATGGATCCACCAGTGTCATTGCATGTGTGTTCTTCCCATGAATGACACATGGATCCACCGGTGTCATTGCATGTGTGTTCTTCCCATGAACCTAAAATGGATCCACCAGTGCCATTGCATGTCTGCTCTTTTCATGAACCACAGCTAGAGTCATTGCATGTGAGTTATTCTCACAAACCACATATAACTAGTCTCATTGCATGTGTGTTCTTCCCACACACCACACATGGATCCACCTGTGTCATTGCATGTGTGTTCTTCCCATGAACCACACATGGATCCACCAGTGTCATTGCATGTGTGTTATTCTCACAAACCACGTAAGGATCCACTGGTGTAATTGCATGTGTGTTCCTCTCATAGACGACACACGGATCCACCGGTGGCATCGCATGTCTGCTCTTTTCATGAACCACAGTTAGAGTCATCGCATGTCTGCTCTTTTCATGAACCACATCTACAGTCATTGCATGTGTGTTCTTCTCACAAACCATATCATGAACCACACCCAGTGTCATTGCATGTGTGTTCTTCTCATTAACCACACATGAATCCACCAGTGTCATTGCATGTCTGCTCTTCTCATTAACCACAGCTAGAGTCATTGCATGTGTGTTCTTCTCACAAACCACAAATCACCAGTGTCATTGCATGTGTGTTCTTCCCAGAGACCACACATGGATCCACCAGTGTCATTGCATGTGTGTTCTTCCCATGAACCACACATGGATCCACCAGTGTCATTGCATGTCTGCTGTTTTCATGAACCACAACTAGAGTCATTGCATGTGTGTTCTTCTCACAAACAACATATCACCAGTGTCATTGCATGTGTGTTCTTTCCATGCACCACACATGGATCCACTAGTGTCATTACATGTGTGTTATTCTCACAAACCACGTAAGGATCCACTGGTGTAATTGCATGTGTGTTCCTCTCATAGACGACACACGGATCCACCGGTGGCATCGCATGTCTGCTCTTTTCATGAACCACAGTTAGAGTCATCGCATGTCTGCTCTTTTCATGAACCACATCTACAGTCATTGCATGTGTGTTCTTCTCACAAACCATATCATGAACCACACCCAGTGTCATTGCATGTGTGTTCTTCTCATTAACCACACATGAATCCACCAGTGTCATTGCATGTCTGCTCTTCTCATTAACCACAGCTAGAGTCATTGCATGTGTGTTCTTCTCACAAACCACAAATCACCAGTGTCATTGCATGTGTGTTCTTCCCAGAGACCACACATGGATCCACCAGTGTCATTGCATGTGTGTTCTTCCCATGAACCACACATGGATCCACCAGTGTCATTGCATGTCTGCTGTTTTCATGAACCACAACTAGAGTCATTGCATGTGTGTTATTCTCACAAACCACATATCACCAGTGTCATTGCATGTGTGTTCTTCCCATAGACCACACATGGATCCACGAGTGTCATTGCATGTGTGTTCTTCCCACAGACCACACATGGATCCACCAGTGTCATTGCATCTGTGTTCTTCCCATGAACCACACATGGATCCACCAGTGTCATTGCATGTCTGCTCTTTTCATGAACCACGGCTAGAGTCATTGCATGTGTGTTCTTCTCACAAACCATATCATGAACCACACCCAGTGTCATTGCATGTGTGTTCTTCTCATTAACCACACATGGATCCACCGGTGTCATTGCATGTCTGCTCTTTTCATGAACCACAGCTAGAGTCATTGTATGTGTGTTCTTCTCACAGACCACATATCACTAGTGTCATTGCATGTGTGTTCTTCGCACATACCACAAATGGATCCACCAGTGTCATTGCATGTGTGTTCTTTTCATGAACCACAGCTAGAGTCATTGCATGTATGTTCTTTCCACAAACCACACATGGATCCTCCTAGTGTGATTGCATGTCTGTCTTTTGAAAAACCACACATGGATCCACCAGTGTCATTGCATAAGTGTTCTTCCCATGAACCACACATGGATCCACCAGTGTGATTGCATGTCTGCTCTTTTCATGAACCACAGCTAGAGTCATTGCATGTGTGTTCTTCTCACAAACAACATATCACCTGTGTCATTGCATGTGTGTTCTTTCCATGAACCACACATGGATCCACCAGTGTCATTGCATGTGTGTTATTCTCACAAACCATGTAAGGATCCACCGGTGTCATTGCATGTGTGTTCCTCTCATAGACCACACATGGATCCACCGGTGGCATCGCATGTCTGCTCTTTGCATGAACCATAGTTAGAGTCATCGCATGTCTGCTCTTTTCATGAACCACAGCTAGAGTCATTGCATGTGTGTTCTTCCCACAAACCATATCATGAACCACACCTAGTGTCATTGCATGTGTGTTCTTATCATTAACCACACATGGATCCACCGGTGTCATTGCATATCTGCTCTTTTCATGAACCACAACTAGAGTCATTACATGTGTGTTCTTCTCACAGACCACATATCACCAGTGTCATTGCATGTGTGTTGTTCCCACAGACCACACATGGATCCACCGGAGTCATTGCATGTGTGTTCTTCCCATGAACCACACATGGATCCACCGGTGTCATTGCATGTGTGTTCTTCCCATGAACCACACATGGATCCACCGGTGTCATTGCATGTGTGTTCTTCCCATGAACCACACATGGATCCACCCGTGTCATTGCCTGTCTGCTCTTTTCATGAACCACAGCTACAGTCATTGCATGTGTGTTATTCTCACAAACCACATATCACCAGTGTCATTGCATGTGTGTTCTTACCACAGACCACACATGGATCCACAAGTGTCATTGCATGTGTGTTCTTCCCATGAACCACACATGGATCCACCAGTGTCATTGCATGTGTGTTATTCTCACAAACCACGTAAGGATCCACCGGCGTAATTGCATGTGTGTTCCTCTCATAGACCACACATGGATCCACCGGTGGCATCGCATGTCTGCTCTTTTCATGAACCACAGTTAGAGTCATCGCATGTCTGCTCTTTTCATGAACCACATCTAGAGTTATTGCATGTGTGTTCTTCTCACAAACCATATCATGAACCACACCCAGTGTCATTGCATGTGTGTTCTTCTCATTAACCACACATGGATCCACCAGTGTCATTGCATGTCTGCTCTTCTCATTAACCACAGCTAGAGTCATTGCAAGTGTGTTCTTCTCACAAACCACAAATCACCAGTTTCATTGCATGTGTGTTCTTCCTAGATACCACACATGGATCCACCAGTGTCATTGCATGTGTGTTCTTCCCATGAACCACACATGGATCCACCAGTGTCATTGCATGTCTGGTCTTTTCATGAACCACAGCTAGAGTCATTGCATGTGTGTTATTCTCACAAACCACATATCACCAGTGTCATTGCATGTGTGTTCTTCCCACAGACCACACATGGATCCACCAGTGTCATTGTATGTGTGTTCTTCCCATGAACCACACATGGATCCACTAGTGTCATTGCATGTGTGCTCTTTTCATGAACCACAACTACAGTCATTGCATGTGTGTTCTTCTCACAAACCATATCATGAACCACACCCAGTGTCATTGCATGTGTGTTCTTCTCATTAACCACACATGGATCCACCGGTCTTATTGCATGTCTGCTCTTTTCATGAACCACAGCTAGAGTCATTGTATGTGTGTTCTTCCCATGCATCACACATGGATCCACTAGTGTCATTGCATGTGTGTTCTTCCCACAGACCACACATGGATCCACCAGTGTGATTGCATGTGTGTTATTGCCATGAACCACACATGGATCCACCAGTGTCATTGCATGTGTGTTATTCTCACGAACCACGTAAGGATCCACCGGTGTCATTGCATGTGTGTTCCTCTCATAGACCACACATGGATCCACCGGTGGCATCACATGTCTGCTCTTTTCATGAACCACAGTTAGAGTCATCGCATGTCTGCTCTTTTCATGAACCACAGCTAGAGTCATTGCATGTGTGTTCTTCTCACAAACCATATCATGAACCACACCCAGTGTCATTGCATGTGTGTTCTTCTCATTAACCACATGGATCCACCGTGTCATCGCATGTCCGCTTCTTTTCATGAACCACAGCCTAGAGTCATTGTATGTGTGTTCTTCTCACACCACATATCACTGGTCATTGCATGTGTGTTCTTCCCACAGACCACACATGGATCCACTAGTGTCATTGCATCTGTGTTATTCCCATGAACCACACATGGATCCACCAGTGTCATTTCATATGTGTTATTCTCACAAACCACGTAAGGATCCACCGGTGTCATTGCATGTGTGTTCCTCTCATAGACCACACATGGATCCACGGTGGCATCGCATGTCCGCTTTTCATGAACCACAGTTAGAGTCATCGCATGTCTGCTCTTTTCATGAACCACATCTAGAGTCATTGCATGTGTGTTCTTCTCACAAACCATATCATGAACCACACCCAGTGTCATTGCATGTGTGTTCTTCTCATTAACCACACATGGATCCACCGGTGTCATTGCATGTCTGCTCTTTTCATGAACAACACCGAGTCATTGCATGTGTGTTCTTCTCATGACCACATATCACCAGTGTCATTGCATGTGTGTTCTTCCCACAAACCACACATGGATGCACCAGTGTCATTGCATGTGTGTTCTTCTCATGAACCACACATGGGTCCACCAGTGTCATTGCATGTGTGTTATTCTCACAAACCACGTAAGGATCCACCGGTGTAATTGCATGTGTGTTCCTCTCATAGACCACACATGGTTACACCGGTGGCATCGCATGTCCGCTTCTTTTCATGAACCATGTTAGAGTCATCGCATGTCCGCTTCTTTCATGAACCACATCTAGAGTCATTGCATGTGTGTTCTTCCCACAAAACATATCATGAACCACACCCAGTGTCATTGCATGTGCGTTTTTCTAATTAACCACACATGGCTCCACCGGTGTTATTGCATGTCTGCTCTTTTCATGAACCACAGCTAGAGTCATTGCATGTGTGTTCTTCTCACAGACCACACATGGATCCACCAGTGTTATTGCATCTGTGTTATTTTCACAAACCACATGTCACCAGTGTCATTGCATGTGTGTTCTTCCCACAGACCACACATGGATCCACCAGTGTCATTGCATGTGTGTTCTTCCCACAGACCACACATGGATCCACCAGTGTCATTGCATGTGTGTTCCTCCCATGAACCACACATGGATCCACCAGTGTCATCGCATGTCTGCTCTTTTCCTGAACTACAGCTAGAGTCATTGCATGTGTGTTCTTCTCACAAACAACATATCACCAGTGTCATTGCATGTGTGTTCTTTCCATGAACCACACATGGATCCACCAGTGTCATTGCATGTGTGTTATTCTCACAAACCACGTAAGGATCCACAGGTGTAATTGCATGTGTGTTCTTCTCATCAACCACACATGGCTCCCTTATGGCATCACATGTCTGCTCTTTTCATGAACCATAGTTAGAGTCATCGCATGTCTGCTCTTTTCATGAACCACAACTAGAGTCATTGCATGAGTGTTCTTCCCACAAAACACATCATGAACCACACCAGTGTCATTGCATGTGTGTTCTTCTCATTAACCACACATGGATCCACCGGTGTCATTGCATGTCTGCTCTTTTCATGAAACACAACTAGAGTCATTGCATGTGTGTTCTTCTCACAGACCACATATAACCAGTGTCATTGCATGTGTGTTCTTCCCACAGACCACACATGGATCCACTAGTGTCATTGCATGTGTGTTCTTCCCATGAACCTAAAATGGATCCACTAGTGCCATTGCATGTCTGCTCTTTTCATGAACCACAGCTAGAGTCATTGCATGTGAGTTATTCAAACAAAACAAAAAACTAGTCTCATTGCATGTGTGTTCTTCCCACACACCACACATGGATCCACCAGTGTCATTGCATGTGTGTTCTTCCCATGAACCACACATGGATCCACCAGTGTCATTGCATGTGTGTTATTCTCACAAACCACGTAAGGATCCACTGGTGTAATTGCATGTGTGTTCCTCTCATAGACGACACATGGATCCACCGGTGGCATCGCATGTCTGCTCTTTTCATGAACCACAGTTAGAGTCATCGCATGGCTGCTCTTTTCATGAACCACACCTAGAGTCATTGTATGTGTGTTCTTCTCACAGACCACATATCACCAGTGTCATTGCATGTGTGTTATTCTCACAAACCACGTAAGGATCCACCGGTGTCATTGCATGTGTGTTCCTCTCATAGACCACACATGGATCCACCGGTGGTATCACATGTCTGCTCTTTTCATGAACCATAGTTAGAGTCATCGCATGTCTGCTCTTTTCATGAACCACATATAGAGTCATTGCATGTGTGTTCTTCTCACAAACCATATCATGAACCACACCCAGTGTCATTGCATGTGTGTTCTTCTCATTAACCACATATGGATCCACCAGTGTCATTGCATGTCTGCTCTTCTCATTAACCACAGCTAGAGTCATTGCATGTCTGTTCTTCTCACAAACCACAAATCACTAGTGTCAGTGCATGTGTGTTCTTCCCAGAGACCACACATGGATCCACCAGTGTCATTGCATGTGTGTTCTTCCCATGAACCACAAATGGATCCACCAAAGGTCATTGCATGTCCGCTTCTTTTCATGAACCATGCCTAGAGTCATTGCATGTGTTATTCTCACAAACTACATATCACCAGTGTCATTGCATGTGTGTTCTTCCCACAGATCACACATGGATCCACTAGTGTCATTGCATGTGTGTTCTTCCCATGTACACACATGGATCCACCAGTGTCATTGCATGTGTGTTCTTCCCATGAACCACACATGGATCCACCAGTGTCATTGCATGTCTGCTATTTTGATGAACCACAGCTAGAGTCATTCCATGTGTGTTTTTCTCACAAACCATATCATGAACCACACCCAGTGTCATTGCATGTGTGTTCTTCTCATTAACCACGCATGGATCCACTGGTGTCATTGCATGTCTGCTCTTTTCATGAACCACAGCTAGAGTCATTGCATGTGTGTTCTTCTCATAGACCACATATCACCAGTGTCATTGCATCTGTGTTCTTCGCACAGACCACAAATGGATCCACCAGTGTCATTGCATGTGTGTTCTTTTCATGAACCACATCTAGAGTCATTGCATGTATGTTCTTTCCACAAACCACACATGGATCCACCTAGTGTGATTGAATGACTGTATTTTGAAAACCACATGGATCCACCGGTCATTGCATGTGTGTTCTTCCCATGAACCACACATGGATCCACCAATGTCATTGCATGTCCGCTCTTTTATGAACCACACTAGAGTCATTGCATGTGTGTTCTTCTCAAACAGCATATCACCTGTCATTGCATGTGTGTTCTTTCCATGAACCACACATGGATCCACCAGTGTCATTGCATGTGTGTTATTCTCACAAACCACGTAAGGATCCGCCGGTGTCATTGCATGTGTGTTCCTCTCATAGACCACACATGGATCCACCGGTGGCATCGCATGTGTGCTCTTTGCATGAACCATAGTTAGAGTCATCGCATGTCTGCTCTTTTCATGAACCACAGCTAGAGTCATTGCATGTGTGTTCTTCCCACAAACCATATCATGAACCACACCAGTGTCATTGCATGTGTGTTCTTCTCATTAACCACACATGGATCCACCGTGTCATTGCATGTCCGCTCTTTCATGAACCACAGCCTAGAGTCATTACATGTGTTCTTCTCAGACCATATATCACCAGTGTCATTGCATGTGTGTTGTTCCCACACACCACACATGGATCCACCGGTGTCATTGCATGTGTGTTCTTCCCATGAACCACACATGGATCCACCGGTGTCATTGCATGTGTGTTCTTCCCACACACCACACATGGATCCACCAGTGTCATTGCATGTGTGTTGTTCCCATGAACCACACATGGATCCAAAAGTGTCATTGCATTTGTTATTCTCACAAACCACGTAAGGATCCACTGGTGTAATTGCATGTGTGTTCCTCTCATACACGACACATGGATCCACCGGTGGTATCGCATGTCTGCTCTTTTCATGAACCACAGTTAAAGTCATCGCATGTCTGCTCTTCTCATTAACCACAGCTAGAGTCATTGCATGTCTGTTCTTCTCACAAACCACAAATCACTAGTGTCAGTGCATGTGTGTTCTTCCCAGAGACCACACATGGATCCACCAGTGTCATTGCATGTGTGTTCTTCCCATGAACCACACATGGATCCACCAGTGTCATTGCATGTCTGCTCTTTTCATGAACCACAGCTAGAGTCATTGCATGCGTGTTATTCTCACAAACTACATATCACCAGTGTCATTGCATGTGTGTTCTTCCCACAGATCACACATGGATCCACTAGTGTCATTGCATGTGTGTTCTTCCCACAGACCACACATGGATCCACCAGTGTCATTGCATGTGTGTTCTTCCCATGAACCACACATGGATCCACCAGTGTCATTGCATGTCTGCTATTTTGATGAACCACAGCTAGAGTCATTCCATGTGTGTTTTTCTCACAAACCATATCATGAACCACACCCAGTGTCATTGCATGTGTGTTCTTCTCATTAACCACGCATGGATCCACTGGTGTCATTGCATGTCTGCTCTTTTCATGAACCACAACTAGAGTCATTGCATGTGTGTTCTTCTCATAGACCACATATCACCAGTCATTGCATCTGTGTTCTTCGCACAGACCACAAATGGATCCACCAGTGTCATTGCATGTGTGTTCTTTCATGAACCACATCTAGAGTCATTGCATGTATGTTCTTTCCACAAACCTCACATGGATCCACCTTGTGTGATTGATTGTCTGTATTTTGAAAAACCACACATGGATCCACCAGTGTCATTGCATTTGTGTTCTTCCCATGAACCACACATGGATCCACCAGTGTCATTGCCTGTCCGCTTTTTATGAACCACTAGAGTCATTGCATGTGTGTTCTTCTCACAAACAGCATATCACCGTGTCCTTTGCATGTGTGTTCTTTCCATGAACCACACATGGATCCACCAAAGGTCATTGCATGTGTGTTATTCTCACAAACCACGTAAGGATCCGCGGTGTCATTGCATGTGTGTTCTCTCATAGACCACACATGGATCCACCGGTGGCATCGCATGTGTGCTCTTTGCATGAACCATAGTTAGAGTCATCGCATGTCCGCTCTTTTCATGAACCAGCTAGAGTCATTGCATGTGTGTTCTTCCCACAAACCATATCATGAACCACACCTAGTGTCATTGCATGTGTGTTCTTCTCATTAACCACACATGGATCCACCGGTGTCATTGCATGTCTGCTCTTTTCATGAACCACAGCTAGAGTCATTACATGTGTGTTCTTCTCACAGACCATATATCACAAGTGTCGTTGCATGTGTGTTGTTCGCACTGACCACACATGGAGCCTAGGTGTCATTGCATGTGTGTTCTTCCCATGAACCACATGGATCCACAGTGTCATTGCATGTGTTCTTCCCACACACCACACATGGATCCACCGGTCATTGCATGTGTGTTGTTCCCATGAACCACACATGGATCCACCAGTGTCATTGCATGTGTGTTATTCTCACAAACCACGTAAGGATCCACTGGTGTAATTGCATGTGTGTTCCTCTCATACACGACACATGGATCCACCGGTGGTATCGCATGTCTGCTCTTTTCATGAACCACAGTTAAAGTCATCGCATGTCTGCTCTTTTCATGAACCACATCTAGAGTCATTGCATGTGTGTTCTTCTCACAAACCATATCATGAACCACACCCAGTGTCATTGCATGTGTGTTCTTCTCATTAACCACACATGGATCCACCAGTGTCATTGCATATCTGCTCTTCTCATTAACCACAGCTAGAGTCATTGCATGTGTGTTCTTCTCACAAACCACAAATCACCAGTGTCATTGCATGTGTGTTCTTCCCACAAACCATATCATGAACCACACCTAGTGTCATTGCATGTGTGTTCTTCTCATTAACCACACATGGATCCACCGGTGTCATTGCATGTCTGCTCTTTTCATTAACCACAGCTAGAGTCATTACATGTGTATTCTTCTCACAGACCACATATCACCAGTGTCATTGCATGTGTGTTGTTCCCACAGCCCACACATGGATTCACCGGTGTCATTGCATGTGTGTTCTTCCCATTAACCACACATGGATCCACCGGTGTCATTTCATGTGTGTTCTTCCCATGAACCACACATGGATCCACCGGTGTCATTGCATGTCTGGTCTTTTCATGAACCACAGCTAGAGTCATTGCATGTGTGTTATTCTCACAAACCACATATCACCAGTGTCATTGCATGTGTGTTCTTCCCACAGACCACACATGGATCCACCAGTGTCATTGTATGTGTGTTCTTCCCATGAACCACACATGGATCCACTAGTGTCATTGCATGTGTGCTCTTTTCATGAACCACAACTACAGTCATTGCATGTGTGTTCTTCTCACAAACCATATCATGAACCACACCCAGTGTCATTGCATGTGTGTTCTTCTCATTAACCACACATGGATCCACCGGTCTTATTGCATGTCTGCTCTTTTCATGAACCACAGCTAGAGTCATTGTATGTGTGTTCTTCCCACAGACCACACATGGATCCACTAGTGTCATTGCATGTGTGTTCTTCCCACAGACCATACATGGATCCACCAGTGTCATTGCATGTGTGTTATTGCCATGAACCACACATGGATCCACCAGTGTCATTGCATGTGTGTTATTCTCACGAACCACGTAAGGATCCACCGGTGTCATTGCATGTGTGTTCCTCTCATAGACCACACATGGATCCACCGGTGGCATCACATGTCTGCTCTTTTCATGAACCACAGTTAGAGTCATCGCATGTCTGCTCTTTTCATGAACCACAGCTAGAGTCATTGCATGTGTGTTCTTCTCACAAACCATATCATGAACCACACCCAGTGTCATTGCATGTGTGTTCTTCTCATTAACCACACATGGATCCACCGGTGTCATCGCATGTCTGCTCTTTTCATGAACCACAGCTAGAGTCATTGTATGTGTGTTCTTCTCACAGACCACATATCACCAGTGTCATTGCATGTGTGTTCTTCCCACAGACCACACATGGATCCACTAGTGTCATTGCATCTGTGTTATTCCCATGAACCACACATGGATCCACCAGTGTCATTTCATATGTGTTATTCTCACAAACCACAAGGATCCACCGTGTCATTGCATGTGTGTTCCTCTCATAGACCACACATGGATCCACCGGTGGCATCGCATGCGCTCTTTTCATGAACCACAGTTAGAGTCATCGCATGTCTGCTCTTTTCATGAACCACATCTAGAGTCATTGCATGTGTGTTCTTCTCACAAACCATATCATGAACCACACCCAGTGTCATTGCATGTGTGTTCTTCTCATTAACCACACATGGATCCACGGTGTCATTGCATGTCTGCTTCTTTTCATGAACCATTTCGAGTCATTGTATGTGTGTTCTTCTCACAGACCACATATCACCAGTGTCATTGCATGTGTGTTCTTCCCACAAACCACACATGGATGCACCAGTGTCATTGCATGTGTGTTCTTCTCATGAACCACACATGGGTCCACCAGTGTCATTGCATGTGTGTTATTCTCACAAACCACGTAAGGATCCACCGGTGTAATTGCATGTGTGTTCCTCTCATAGACCACACATGGTTACACCGGTGGCATCGCATGTCTGCTCTTTTCATGAACCACAGTTAGAGTCATCGCATGTCTGCTCTTTTCATGAACCACATCTAGAGTCATTGCATGTGTGTTCTTCCCACAAAACATATCATGAACCACACCCAGTGTCATTGCATGTGCGTTTTTCTAATTAACCACACATGGCTCCACCGGTGTTATTGCATGTCTGCTCTTTTCATGAACCACAGCTAGAGTCATTGCATGTGTGTTCTTCTCATGCACTACACACATGGATCCACCAGTGTTATTGCATCTGTGTTATTTTCACAAACCACATGTCACCAGTGTCATTGCATGTGTGTTCTTCCCACAGACCACACATGGATCCACCAGTGTCATTGCATGTGTGTTCTTCCCACAGACCACACATGGATCCACCAGTGTCATTGCATGTGTGTTCCTCCCATGAACCACACATGGATCCACCAGTGTCATCGCATGTCTGCTCTTTTCCTGAACTACAGCTAGAGTCATTGCATGTGTGTTCTTCTCACAAACAACATATCACCAGTGTCATTGCATGTGTGTTCTTTCCATGAACCACACATGGATCCACCAGTGTCATTGCATGTGTGTTATTCTCACAAACCACGTAAGGATCCACCGGTGTAATTGCATGTGTGTTCCTCTCATCGACCACACATGGCTCCCCCGGTGGCATCACATGTCTGCTCTTTTCATGAACCATAGTTAGAGTCATCGCATGTCTGCTCTTTTCATGAACCACAACTAGAGTTATTGCATGAGTGTTCTTCCCACAAAACACATCATGAACCACACCAGTGTCATTGCATGTGTGTTCTTCTCATTAACCACACATGGATCCACCGGTGTCATTGCATGTCTGCTCTTTTCATGAAACACAACTAGAGTCATTGCATGTGTGTTCTTCTCACAGACCACATATAACCAGTGTCATTGCATGTGTGTTCTTCCCACAGACCACACATGGATCCACTAGTGTCATTGCATGTGTGTTCTTCCCATGAACCTAAAATGGATCCACTAGTGCCATTGCATGTCTGCTCTTTTCATGAACCACAGCTAGAGTCATTGCATGTGAGTTATTCAAACAAAACAAAAAACTAGTCTCATTGCATGTGTGTTCTTCCCACACACCACACATGGATCCACCAGTGTCATTGCATGTGTGTTCTTCCCATGAACCACACATGGATCCACCAGTGTCATTGCATGTGTGTTATTCTCACAAACCACGTAAGGATCCACTGGTGTAATTGCATGTGTGTTCCTCTCATAGACGACACATGGATCCACCGGTGGCATCGCATGTCTGCTCTTTTCATGAACCACAGTTAGAGTCATTGCATGTGTGTTCTTCTCACAAACCATATCATGAACCACACCCAGTGTCATTGCATGTGTGTTCTTCTCATTAACCACATATGGATCCACCAGTGTCATTGCACGTCTGCTCTTCTCATTAACCAGAGCTAGAGTCATTGCATGTCTGTTCTTCTCACAAACCACAAATCACTAGTGTCAGTGCATGTGTGTTCTTCCCAGAGACCACACATGGATCCACCAGTGTCATTGCATGTGTGTTCTTCCCATGAACCACACATGGATCCACCAGTGTCATTGCATGTCTGCTCTTTTCATGAACCACAGCTAGAGTCATTGCATGCGTGTTATTCTCACAAACTACATATCACCAGTGTCATTGCATGTGTGTTCTTCCCACAGATCACACATGGATCCACTAGTGTCATTGCATGTGTGTTCTTCCCACAGACCACACATGGATCCACCAGTGTCATTGCATGTGTGTTCTTCCCATGAACCACACATGGATCCACCAGTGTCATTGCATGTCTGCTCTTTTGATGAACCACAGCTAGAGTCATTCCATGTGTGTTTTTCTCACAAACCATATCATGAACCACACCCAGTGTCATTGCATGTGTGTTCTTCTCATTAACCACGCATGGATCCACTGGTGTCATTGCATGTCTGCTCTTTTCATGAACCACAGCTAGAGTCATTGCATGTGTGTTCTTCTCATAGACCACATATCACCAGTGTCATTGCATCTGTGTTCTTCGCACAGACCACAAATGGATCCACCAGTGTCATTGCATGTGTGTTCTTTTCATGAACCACATCTAGAGTCATTGCATGTATGTTCTTTCCACAAACCACACATGGATCCACCTAGTGTGATTGCATGTCTGTATTTTGAAAAACCACACATGGATCCACCAGTGTCATTGCATGTGTGTTCTTCCCATGAACCACACATGGATCCACCAGTGTCATTGCATGTCTGCTCTTTTTATGAACCACAGCTAGAGTCATTGCATGTGTGTTCTTCTCACAAACAGCATATCACCTGTGTCACTGCATGTGTGTTCTTTCCATGAACCACACATGGATCCACCAGTGTCATTGCATGTGTGTTATTCTCACAAACCACGTAAGGATCCGCCGGTGTCATTGCATGTGTGTTCCTCTCATAGACCACACATGGATCCACCGGTGGCATCGCATGTGTGCTCTTTGCATGAACCATAGTTAGAGTCATCGCATGTCTGCTCTTTTCATGAACCACAGCTAGAGTCATTGCATGTGTGTTCTTCCCACAAACCATATCATGAACCACACCTAGTGTCATTGCATGTGTGTTCTTCTCATTAACCACACATGGATCCACCGGTGTCATTGCATGTCTGCTCTTTTCATGAACCACAGCTAGAGTCATTACATGTGTGTTCTTCTCACAGACCATATATCACCAGTGTCATTGCATGTGTGTTGTTCCCACAGACCACACATGGATCCACCGGTGTCATTGCATGTGTGTTCTTCCCATGAACCACACATGGATCCACCGGTGTCATTGCATGTGTGTTCTTCCCACACACCACACATGGATCCACCAGTGTCATTGCATGTGTGTTCTTCCCATGAACCACACATGGATCCACCAGTGTCATTGCATGTGTGTTATTCTCACAAACCACGTAAGGATCCACTGGTGTAATTGCATGTGTGTTCCTCTCATAGACGACACATGGATCCACCGGTGGTATCGCATGTCTGCTCTTTTCATGAACCACAGTTAAAGTCATCGCATGTCTGCTCTTTTCATGAACCACATCTAGAGTCATTGCATGTGTGTTCTTCTCACAAACCATATCATGAACCACACCCAGTGTCATTGCATGTGTGTTCTTCTCATTAACCACACATGGATCCACCAGTGTCATTGCATGTCTGCTCTTCTCATTAACCACAGCTAGAGTCATTGCATGTGTGTTCTTCTCACAAACCACAAATCACCAGTGTCATTGCATGTGTGTTCTTCCCACAAACCATATCATGAACCACACCTAGTGTCATTGCATGTGTGTTCTTCTCATTAACCACACATGGATCCACCGGTGTCATTGCATGTCTGCTCTTTTCATTAACCACAGCTAGAGTCATTACATGTGTATTCTTCTCACAGACCACATATCACCAGTGTCATTGCATGTGTGCTGTTCCCACAGACCACACATGGATCCACCGGTGTCATTGCATGTGTGTTCTTCCCATTAACCACACATGGATCCACCGGTGTCATTTCATGTGTGTTCTTCCCATGAACCACACATGGATCCACCGGTGTCATTGCATGTGTGTTCTTCCCATGAACCACACATGGATCCACCGGTGTCATTGCATCTGTGTTCTTCCCATGAACCTAAAATGGATCCACCAGTGCCATTGCATGTCTGCTCTTTTCATGAACCACAGCTAGAGTCATTGCATGTGAGTTATTCTCACAAACCACATATAACTAGTGTCATTGCATGTGTGTTCTTCCCACACACCACACATGGATCCACCAGTGTCATTGCATGTGTGTTCTTCCCATGAACCACACATGGATCCACCAGTGTCATTGCATGTGTGTTATTCTCACAAACCACGTAAGGATCCACCGGTGTCATTGCATGTGTGTTCCTCTCATAGACCACACATGGATCCACCGGTGGCATCGCATGTGTGCTCTTTCCATGAACCATAGTTAGAGTCATCGCATGTCTGCTCTTTTCATGAACCACAGCTAGAGTCATTGCATGTGTGTTCTTCTCACAAACCATATCATGAACCACACCCAGTGTCATTGCATGTGTGTTCTTCTCATTAACCACACATGGATCCACCGGTGTCATTGCATGTCTGCTCTTTTCATGAACCACAGCTCGAGTCATTGCATGTGTGTTCTTCTCACAGACCACATATCACCAGTGTCATTGCATGTGTGTTCTTCCCACAAACCACACATGGATGCACCAGTGTCATTGCATGTGTGTTCTTCTCATGAACCACACATGGGTCCACCAGTGTCATTGCATGTGTGTTATTCTCACAAACCATGTAAGGATCCACCGGTGTAATTGCATGTGTGTTCCTCTCATAGACCACACATGGTTACACCGGTGGCATCGCATGTCTGCTCTTTTCATGAACCACAGTTAGAGTCATCGCATGTCTGCTCTTTTCATGAACCACATATAGAGTCATTGCATGTGTGTTCTTCCCACAAAACATATCATGAACCACACCCAGTGTCATTGCATGTGCGTTTTTCTAATTAACCACACATGGCTCCACCGGTGTCATTGCATGTCTGCTCTTTTCATGAACCACATCTAGAGTCATTGCATGTGTGTTCTTCTCACAGACCACACATGGATCCACCAGTGTTATTGCATGTGTGTTATTTTCACAAACCACATGTCACGAGTGTCATTGCATGTGTGTTCTTCCCACAGACCACACATGGATCCACCAGTGTCATTGCATGTGTGTTCTTCCCACAGACCACACATGGATCCACCAGTGTCATTGCATGTGTGTTCCTCCCATGAACCACACATGGATCCACCAGTGTCATCGCATGTCTGCTCTTTTCCTGAAATACAGCTAGAGTCATTGCATGTGTGTTCTTCTCACAAACAACATATCACCAGTGTCATTGCATGTGTGTTCTTTCCATGAACCACACATGGATCCACCAGTGTCATTGCATGTGTGTTATTCTCACAAACCACGTAAGGATCCACCGGTGTAATTGCATGTGTGTTCCTCTCATCGACCACACATGGCTCCCCCGGTGGCATCACATGTCTGCTCTTTTCATCAACCATAGTTAGAGTCATCGCATGTCTGCTCTTTTCATGAACCACAACTAGAGTCATTGCATGTGTGTTCTTCCCACAAACCACATCATGAACCACACCAGTGTCATTGCATGTGTGTTCTTCTCATTAACCACACATGGATCCACCGGTGTCATTGCATGTCTGCTCTTTTCATGAAACACAACTAGAGTCATTGCATGTGTGTTCTTCTCACATACCACATATAACCAGTGTCATTGCATGTGTGTTCTTCCCACACACCACACATGGATCCACCAGTGTCATTGCATGTGTGTTCTTCCCATGAACCACACATGGATCCACCAGTGTCATTGCATGTGTGTTATTCTCACAAACCACGTAAGGATCCACTGGTGTAATTGCATGTGTGTTCCTCTCATAGACGACACATGGATCCACCGGTGGCATCGCATGTCTGCTCTTTTCATGAACCACAGTTAAAGTCATCGCATGTCTGCTCTTTTCATGAACCACATATAGAGTCAATGCATGTGTGTTCTTCTCACAAACCATATCATGAACCACACCCAGTGTCATTGCATGTGTGTTCTTCTCATTAACCACATATGGATCCACCAGTTTCATTGCATGTCTGCTCTTCTCATTAACCACAGCTAGAGTCATTGCATGTCTGTTCTTCTCACAAACCACAAATCACTAGTGTCATTGCATGTGTGTTCTTCCCAGAGACCACACATGGATCCACCAGTGTCATTGCATGTGTTTTCTTCCCATGAACCACACATGGATCCACCAGTGTTATTGCATGTCTGCTCTTTTCATGAACCACAGCTAGAGTCATTCCATGTGTGTTGTTCTCACAAACCATATCATGAACCACACCCAGTGTCATTGCATGTGTGTTCTTCTCATTAACCACGCATGGATCCACTGGTGTCATTGCATGTCTGCTCTTTTCATGAACCACAGCTAGAGTCATTGCATGTGTGTTCTTCTCATAGACCACATATCACCAGTGTCATTGCATCTGTGTTCTTCGCACAGACCACAAATGGATCCACCAGTGTCATTGCATGTGTGTTCTTTTCATGAACCACAGCTAGAGTCATTGCATGTATGTTCTTTCCACAAACCACACATGGATCCACCTAGTGTGATTGCATGTCTGTCTTTTGAAAAACCACACATGGATCCACCAGTGTCATTGCATGTGTGTTCTTCCCATGAACAACACATGGATCCACCAGTGTCATTGCATGTCTGCTCTTTTTATGAACCACAGCTAGAGTCATTGCATGTGTGTTCTTCTCACAAATAGCATATCACCTGTGTCACTGCATGTGTGTTCTTTCCATGAACCACACATGGATCCACCAGTGTCATTGCATGTGTGTTATTCTCACAAACCACGTAAGGATCCACCGGTGTCATTGCATGTGTGTTCCTCTCATAGACCACACATGGATCCACCGGTGGCATCGCATGTGTGCTCTTTGCATGAACCATAGTTAGAGTCATCGCATGTCTGCTCTTTTCATGAACCACAACTAGAGTCATTGCATGTTTGTTCTTCCCACAAACCACATCATGAACCACACCAGTGTCATTGCATGTGTGTTCTTCTCATTAACCACACATGGATCCACCGGTGTCATTGCATGTCTGCTCTTTTCATGAAACACAACTAGAGTCATTGAATGTGTGTTCTTCTCACAGACCACATATAACCAGTGTCATTGCATGTGTGTTCTTCCCAGAGACCACACATGGATCCACTAGTGTCATTGCATGTGTGTTCTTCCCATGAACCACACATGGATCCACCGGTGTCATTGCATGTGTGTTCTTCCCACACACCACACATGGATCCACCAGTGTCATTGCATGTGTGTTCTTCCCATGAACCACAAATGGATCCACCAGTGTCATTGCATGTGTGTTATTCTCACAAACCACGTAAGGATCCACTGGTGTAATTGCATGTGTGTTCCTCTCATAGACGACACATGGATCCACCGGTGGTATCGCATGTCTGCTCTTTTCATGAACCACAGTTAAAGTCATCGCATGTCTGCTCTTTTCATGAACCACATCTAGAGTCATTGCATGTGTGTTCTTCTCACAAACCATATCATGAACCACACCCAGTGTCATTGCATGTGTGTTCTTCTCATTAACCACACATGGATCCACCAGTGTCATTGCATGTCTGCTCTTCTCATTAACCACAGCTAGAGTCATTGCATGTGTGTTCTTCTCACAAACCACAAATCACCAGTGTCATTGCATGTGTGTTCTTCCCACAAACCATATCATGAACCACACCTAGTGTCATTGCATGTGTGTTCTTCTCATTAACCACATGGATCCACCGGTGTCATTGCATGTCTGCTCTTTTCATTAACCACAGCTAGAGTCATTACATGTGTATTCTTCTCACAGACCACATATCACCAGTGTCATTGCATGTGTGTTGTTCCCACATACCACACATGGATCCACCGGTGTCATTGCATGTGTGTTCTTCCCATTAACCACACATGGATCCACCGGTGTCATTTCATGTGTGTTCTTCCCATGAACCACACATGGATCCACCGGTGTCATTGCATGTGTGTTCTTCCCATGAACCACACATGGATCCACCGGTGTCATTGCATCTGTGTTCTTCCCATGAACCTAAAATGGATCCACCAGTGCCATTGCATGTCTGCTCTTTTCATGAACCACAGCTAGAGTCATTGCATGTGAGTTATTCTCACAAACCACATATAACTAGTGTCATTGCATGTGTGTTCTTCCCACACACCACACATGGATCCACCAGTGTCATTGCATGTGTGTTCTTCCCATGAACCACACATGGATCCACCAGTGTCATTGCATGTGTGTTATTCTCACAAACCACGTAAGGATCCACCGGTGTCATTGCATGTGTGTTCCTCTCATAGACCACACATGGATCCACCGGTGGCATCGCATGTGTGCTCTTTCCATGAACCATAGTTAGAGTCATCGCATGTCTGCTCTTTTCATGAACCACAGCTAGAGTCATTGCATGTGTGTTCTTCTCACAAACCATATCATGAACCACACCCAGTGTCATTGCATGTGTGTTCTTCTCATTAACCACACATGGATCCACCGGTGTCATTGCATGTCTGCTCTTTTCATGAACCACAGCTAGAGTCATTACATGTGTGTTCTTCTCACAGACCACATATCACCAGTGTCATTGCATGTGTGTTCTTCCCACAAACCACACATGGATGCACCAGTGTCATTGCATGTGTGTTCTTCCCAGGAACCACACATGGATCCACCAGTGTCATTGCATGTGTGTTCTTCCCATGAACCACACATGGATCCACTGGTGTCATTGCATGTGTGTTCTTCCCATGAACCACACATGGATCCACCGGTGTCATTGCATCTGTGTTCTTCCCATGAACCTAAAATGGATCCACTAGTGCCATTGCATGTCTTCTCTTTTCATGAACCACAGCTAGAGTCATTGCATGTGAGTTATTCTCACAAACCACATATAACTAGTGTCATTGCATGTGTGTTCTTCCCACACACCACACATGGATCCACCAGTGTCATTGCATGTGTGTTCTTCCCATGAACCACACATGGATCCACCAGTGTCATTGCATGTGTGTTATTCTCACAAACCACGTAAGGATCCACCGGTGTAATTGCATGTGTGTTCCTCTCATAGACCACACATGGATCCACCGGTGGCATCGCATGTCTGCTCTTTTCATGAACCACAGTTAGAGTCATCGCATGGCTGCTCTTTTCATGAACCACACCTAGAGTCATTGCATGTGTGTTCATCTCACAAACCATATCATGAACAACACCCAGTGTCATTGCATGTGTGTTCTTCTCATTAACAACACATGGATCCACCGGTGTCATTGTATGTCTGCTCTTCTCATTAACCACAGTTAGAGTCATTGCATGTGTGTTCTTCTCACAAACCACATATCACCAGTGTCATTGCATGTGTGTTCTTCCCACATACCACACATGGATCCACCAGTGTCATTGCATGTGTATTCTTCCCATGAACCACACATGGATCCACCAGTGTCATTGCATGTCTGATCTTTTCATGAACCACAACTAGAGTCATTGTATGTGTGTTCTTCCCATGAACCACACATGGATCCACCCAGTGTCCTTGCATGTGTGTTCTTCCCATGAACCACACATGGATCCACCAGTGTCATTGCATGTGTGTTATTCTCATAAACCACGTAAGGATCCACCGGTGTCATTGCGTGTGTGTTCTACTCATTAACCACACATGGATCCACCAATGTCATTGCATGTCTGCTCATTAACCACAGCTAGACCCACCAGTGTCATTGGATGCATGTTCTTTTCATAAACCGCATATGGATACTAATTAACCTTAGGAGAGCCCTAACCTTCGCGTTAGACCGAGTCTTCTAGAAGGCACGCCCTAACACAATTGTTCTGCTTGTCGATTGTTACATACCGTTCGATCGGGGCGCTTGGACGATTGGGATGGTTTTCGTGAGATCGATCCGCGAGTAGTCTGTTCTGCGGCATGATTGGCCACGCTTGCTCTAGACAAACTGGCAACACCGGGGCTCCCTGCTATGCAGTGTCATGACTCACGAGTTGAGCGGGCCATATCCCAGTGTCACATCCCCATTACTTCTCTTCCTCCCCGTACTTCTCTTCCTTCCCCTCGAAGCCACATTCCCTACTTCACTCCCATCCTGCCGTAGCCGCAAGCCGACGGCGCCTCCATCCCAATCCCCTCTCCTTAGCCACTCCCCTTCCCTCTCGCCATGGGTTCAAGGGGAGATGGCGAGGAAACGCGTCGTGACAACAGGGATGGTGATTTCGATGTGAGTCGTCTCATCTCTATCTCTATCATCCATGGCAGTTATCTATTTTTTGAGCCAGATCTACTCCGTTTACTCATGCACGTATGATGTGTTAGGACAACCAGACGATGTATGACGCCGACTATCACGGTTTAGCGGATGAAGGTAGTCCTCTGCTATGTAAACATGGATATGTGCCCGCTAAATTTGTAGCGTTCGAAGGACGAAACGTAGGCAGGAGGTTTCTACGGTGTCAAGGACATCGTGCAATGATGCGAGGCGGAAGTTGCAGTGTTGTCAAATGGGTAGATCCAGGGTGGCCCAAATCGATGCAGAAAACGCAGGACAAACTATGGGAAATGACTGTTGAGTTGAAAGAATCCGCATTCAGCTCACTTCTTGACAGTATTGAGATGAAGCTATGGGAACCAGTTGACACGACCAAGCATAAGCGAGATCTCTTGGGGGTGGAAGACAAGGTTAGCAAAGTCGAGAAGGAGAGGGACGCGGCGTTGGCCCTGAAGGCTAAAGCAGAGCAAGAACTGACTCAAGCAAGGAAGGATCTTCACCAGGCCAAAGTCCTACAGTTCACAACTACGAGTATTGACAAGTGCATGAGGAAAGATGTAGAGAAACAATTGAAGCTGTGCAAGGAAGATGCTAAAAGGAAGGAGCATACGATTCGATCCTTGCTCTTGCAGGAAGATGCGCATAGGGCTAAGATTAGGAAGATCAAGGAGATGTGTGATAACTAGTTCTATTTAGCTTAAGCTCCGTGCCTTTTTTAAGTTGTAATAGTTGTACTTGTTGACCTAGCAGTCTGAACTATTGGCCCTGGAGTCCTGGGAGTAAAAAAATTGGTCGCCCGTTAATCTGTCTTAACCCTGCATTACTTCCTTTTGTCTGACCAATGCCCCTTGGATATTCCGTACCGCTTCGTCGTCTCGTACAAATAGGAGGCGCCACTTCGTCGCTTTGTCGCCCATCCTCGCCTCTCCAATCTCCACCGTAGCCCACCCTCGCTCCCTCTCCAATCTCCACCGCGCCGCCATGGAGATGCCCTCGCTGAACTTCTACGAGGCGGTGATGTCCGCGCACTTCGACATCCTCGCGCCACCGGCCGTGACGGTGCCCCACGGATGGCGCATCAGCTATGCGGGGGTGCCGGTGGCTCCACTCCTCGTCCCTGGCGGAGCCGTGATGGAGAGCGAAATCGTGGCGCGCCACCGCCAGATGCCCGCGTGGAAGAGGGTGCTGCTCCGGTACACGGCGGCCATCCCGTACTGGTCGGCGCTGTTCAAGAAGGAGCGGAAGGCCAAGATTGGCAACCGCATCGTTTACAGGCGCGTGGTGCACCAGGATCTCCGCAACCGAGAAGGGCGGGAGAGGTTCTGGTCCATCCCTAGACGGACCAAGTTCACCGTCATCGCCGCCGCTCACCACGAAGAGGTGCTCCGTCTCGCATACAATGCGGAAATCGTGGAGGTTCCATCCGACGAAGACGAGGAAGCCGGCGGCTAAGAGGACAGTGGCAGCGGAAGTGAAATTGTTGACTAGTGGTTGAATTAATGTAGGATGTGAAATCGCACCTTTGTTTAGAAGAATTTGTGGTTGAATTAATGAAATGCCTCGATTTAGATCTCTGTATCAATTAATTTGTGGAAGAATTTGTGATTTAGATCAATTTCTGCCTTGATTTAGATCTCTGTCCTGGATTGGGAACGTGACCGTGGACCAAAGACCCCTTTTCTACTAGTATATTCTAACATTGGTGGTTTGTTTAAACGTAATCTACGTGGATTTGGCCACATGCAAATGGCACAACCACAATTTATAAAGTGGAAGCACGTACACCCGGTTACTGGAGATCCAGGAGCTTCGCCAGATGCAGGGGATGCAGGAGCAGAGAGGCGGTGAGATAGACGGTCTCAAGATTAGGCCAGAAAGTGGTACCCATTTCCTCCTCATCTGGGCATTATCGGTGAGAACATTGATGTTTATGTTGGCACGTCGTTGTGTAGCATCTAAAATAAGTTGCTGCTTCGTGGAGTGTCGCAGCTTAAATAATTTATTTCTGTGCCACTTACATTCCGTCGTATTTGGAGACCTCCTGCCCCTCAGTAATTGTGGAACCGGTGGATCCTTGTTTTCAGATAGCAGTGGCACAATCACAATTTCGGATTCAACTACTGACTCGAGCGTTTTCAAACTCTAAGTCGCGGTACATTTTACTCAGAGAACGTCGGTAGATTGTTTCGCCCAGCAACGTGCCACACACAGTGCTCCAGAATTTAATAGAATTACATATATAGGTTCAAGTTCAACACATTGCTATGCATCTTCATTGCCAGCAGCCTTCTTCCGCAGCCTGGGTGCCAAGCCTTCATGTCCACTGGCTTCTTCATTTCCTGCCTTCTTCCTCTTCCTCGGTGCCAATTTTCTTAGCTTCATGTACTATGCATCGCCGGGACAATGGGCACCAGAATCGTGTCCAACATCATCTTTCCACTCGTTTTTAATTTCTTCGGGCAACAAAATGACAGACCCGACAGTCATGTTTCTAACCTTGCGGCGTTTCCTGTCAAAGAAACAAGACTGTTGCATAACTTCCCAATATCTACAGAGTAAATAAAACAAAAATTACAATTCAGCACAAACATGCGAACCCCAAGTGACATTTGCTTACCAGGAGCTAATTGGGTTCGAGCAACCACCCTGTCCAAGAATAGAAGGGCGACTCCCAGTTGCAGCAGCTTCCACATCTAGTACATCACAATTCAGCTCAAAAATTCAATCCGAAGCATACCTTTTCATCAACCCATTTAGCTGACTGTCACACATTATAGGAACCATGATGCCACGTTCATCCATGAAGCTAAACTTTGCAGTCTGCTTCGGCCATACTTCAACATGATTACGTAGAGCAGCAACCATACCAAATATAGTGCAGATCTGCGCATGCGCTTCTTCCATCGTGAAACAATGGCTTCCATACCACTTGCCCTTGGAGTCGTACCTGTAGAGGACTACCGTAACCAGGTAAGGGGGGTCCGTGCAGATCCCACGTGACAGAAAACTATGGACAAAATATGTTTGTCAGCGTTGGGCTAACGAACAATTTGAGGTTCAGTAGCCAGCTAGCAGTTGTAATTAGTGCGAATAGCAAAGAGAAGGGTAGCTCACCCCCTTGTAGGCAGAACTTCTTCTTCCTTGATAGTAGGATCTGCCATCCTCCGAACTTCTCAGCTCGCCGGCGGTGGAGGCGGGCTAGAGCCTCGCAACGGCGGCTACGGCATGCGCCATTGGAGCTCGGTATCAGCGACTGGGCACAACAACTTGGCCCCGGAAGTCAAATGTCCGAAGGGATCGTCCTGCCTAGAGGGTGGATTCCGACGCCGCCGGTGCTAGGGGAAAGCTAGGAATGGATTTGTGAAATTGGTCAACGCATCCAATCCACTTAGCTGCTCGATTTGGCTAAGAGGTTGCCGCGTTGGCGCCCGCATCACAGACAGATAACCGACATGTGGGTCCCGACTGTCTACTTCATGGGGCAGTTTAACAGAATGTTTGTATTTGGCAGGGATGAGATGGGTTTGCCTCGAAATGGCCCCTCTCAGTAGTTGGCGGCCCAACTTTTCGAAACGCGGTAATTTCAGGCAACTTAGGTACCGCCATGCGCTGGCCTGCCAACCTTGGTACCACAGACGAACAAGCCCCGTTATCACTTCTAATTTCCAATATAGGAACATTGTGTTGACGCTGGACCTCATTGGCGAAATCGATGACGGTTTGTTGAGTCTCGCTCTTCAACTTGAAGAAGTAAACCCATGTATATCTTGAATAATCGTCAATGATTACGAGGCAGTATTTCTTCCCACCGAGACTTGCATGAGATGGAGGACCAAAAAGGTCCTCATGAAGGAGCTCCAAGATCCTCTTTGATGAAATAATTGTCTTCCTTCGATGGGGAGAGTCATGCATTTTCCCTTCAACACAAGCCCTGCAAACACGATCTTTGGCAAAGGAAACATTTTATTTTAGTCCAAGAATGTGGCCACCCTTGTGAAGACTTTGCAAAGTTCTCATATTGACGTGGGCTAGTCGGCGATTCCATAGCCAGCCCGCGTCGGCCTTTCCGAAAAGACACATCGGGCCTGTAGTGGTTTTCCCCAAAAAGTCCACCACATATAGGTCATTTTTGACATATCCAATGAAAGCAACCTTTAGAGACTTGCTCCACAAGAGTACCACCAAATCACCATAAATAAAACAGCAAAGCCCATCTTACGAAGGGCATGAACAGAAAGTAAATTGTAACCGAGGGTCTCAACAAGCATGACGTCCACGAGGGAGATATCATGGGCAACCACAACCTTGCTGAGACCCAATACCTCATATGTTGACTTGTCACCATAGGAGACGGTTAAGTGATCATGGTTTGGTAGCATGTCCGAGATGCTCTCCTTGCTTCCGGTCATATAACTAGTGCAACCGCTATCGAGCACCCATTTAGACCCACCAGAAGCATAACCCTGCAAGAAAATTACTCCTTGGTTTTAGGTACCCATTTTTCAATGGGTCCTCTCATGTTAGTGACAAGGGTCTTGGGAACCCAAATAGAACAAGAAATGTACTTATCAAATTGACGAACATAGCTAGATAGACATCACCATAGTAATCACAAAATAATTCATAATTAGGATTATTAGACCCTACAAAACCAATGTAGTTAGTCGTATCATTTGTGACGGTGTTTTTCTTTGCTTGAGCACTTTTGCTTTTATTCTTCTTGTTCTTATTCTTATTGGTCTTGGGGACATAGGCAAGTCCCTCTTTTCCATTGCTTACCAAGAATATTATCAAGGACTTCCTTGCCTTTGGGTTGAGATCCCTTGACAAGTTCTTCTTTCAGTCTAGCATATTCTTCAATAATATCTTCATGTCCACACGATGGTGGGGAGGTGCTAGGCATATCATATTTGTCCAATTGAGTTTGGAGCTGATCATGAGATTCATTTAGAGTAGAGAGTTCACTCTCCAATGCCTTGTAGGTAATATCAAGTTTCTCTAACTTCTTTGAGAGTCTAGCATGAGCAGCCCCAAAGTCAATCTTCTCTTTCTTTAGTTTCTTTACCTTAGCAAGTGCATTGTCACGTTCCTTTATGAGCTGGGAAACAACCTCTTCATGGGACTCTTCAATTGACTCAAGTTTCTCCTCTAAAGAGATTCGAGCTTCCTCTTCTTCTTCTAGAGCATTCTTCAAAGAGGATATCTCCAAGGGATCTTCTCTTTCAATTCTCCCCTTCTCTTCAAGGAGTTCTTCGGAGTGAGCAAGTTGACTCATAAGAGCATCAAAATGAAGTTTGTGCTCACCTTGAAAGTTAGTAGTCTTAGGAAATGAGGAAATGGAAGATGATACCTCGGACCCTCTTGCCATAAGGCAAGTGACGTTGTTGTTGATGACATTTTCGTTGGGAGAGTCGAAGAGTGATGTGGGGCTAGATGTGGTGGATATAGCAGCCACCTCTCGTGAGCTATCTTCATCCTCTTCATCTTCACTTGCGGAGGAATATTCCTCTTGTGCCACCAAGACAATCTTGAGTTGCTTCTTGTAAGGGCCATTTTTCTTGACAAATGGCTTCTTTCGAGGTGCTTTAGCCTTTTCTTTGAGGATGAGCCTGCCCCATTGTCTTCTCTACTTTGATAGGGACCTCATCCACAAAGTGCAATCGGTCTCCACAATTGTAGCAAGTTCTCAATTTTGGGCCATTCTCCTTTCGCCTACTTGACCCATTCTTCCGTTCAAGTTCAGGTTTAGCCTTAGCTGGATCCCTCCAAAAGTTCATTGCATAGAAGGCCATGTACTCACCATGAGCACGCTTGACCTCCTCGGGACAACTCATGGAGACAGCATCGTACCCTCTATCATCCTCATCTTGTTCAATAACATTGGCCTTTAGAGCAACATTAACTCCTTTTTGCATCCCAATTGCCCGAGCACGATCATCTTCGGCGTTCTTAGCTGCTACCTTGAAGGCCACCATTTCATGCATGACTTCATTGGAAGTCATTTGGTGGTAGTTGTGTCTACCTTGCAAACTCTTCAAGTCTGTTGGCTCAAATGGCACGAGGGCACTCACATATTTTATTTTGATCCAAGCATCATCAATGTGAGTGGCTCTATGCTTTCTAAATGTTGTTACAATGCTCTTGAGCCTTCTATACATGTCTTCATGGTCCTCACCATCCAACATGTAGAATCCTTCAGCTTCATTGCTTAGAGCATTGTACCTATTTCTTCTCATGCTTTCATTGCCGATGAACAAGTCGGTGAGAGCATCCCAAGCTTCTTTTGCAGTGTTAAAGTGCTCAATATGTGGCATGTCCTTGGGGCCCACACCAAGCTGAATCATGTGAAGAGCCATTGCATTTAATTGACTGTACACAACTTCTCTTCTTGTCAAGTTAGTGGAATCTCCAATATGAAGGCCATCTTCAATGATCCTCCAAAGCTCAATCGACGAATTGCAAACATGAGATTTCATTAAGAATTGCCATTGATTAAATGAAGATGTAGTAAGCTTGGGTGGATCACCCTATTGTTTATATGAGGGTGAGGGATAGGTGGGTTGGGAGAATATATGTGAGAGACCTCACTATAATCCTCCTTATGACTTCCCTTCTTGGAAGCGGAGCCATTATTTTTATCACCCACCACCTCATCTTCCTTAGAGTCAGCATGAGCCTTATCCTTAGATAGAGGAGTGGTGGCCTCAGAGGAAGATGGAGGTGGGGCTGTAGATGAGGTGAGATGAGCAATCATTTGTTGCATCTCTTCCATTTTGGTCCCAAAGGATTCCAATAAGGTTGTTTCCAATGTCTTGAGGTGTTCCATTGTGACCTTGTCCACAGCCTCACTCCTGTTTTCCTTAGTACCCATACTTATCTTAGGCTGTTAAGCCCAAATAAAAAGCCGAGGATCTGATACAAATTGAAATGGATCATATGGGCACCTAGAGGGGGGTGTGTGAATAGGTGCTAATTCAAATTTTAAATCTTTTTCAATTTTAGGCTTGGCACAGAAGGTAAATTCTCTAGATATGCAATTACTAATAATTTCCCTATATGCAAACCTAACTACTAGCGAGTAAAGGCGAGTAAGGGTGAGGAATAAGGTAACCGGTGTGGAGCACGCGGAGACATAGGATTTGTTTTACCGCAGTTCCTTCCTTTTTAAGGGAAGTACATCTGTGTTGGAGGGGTGGGCGGTACTAAGACCACCACGCCACAATAGGCCTCACCCTGTTCTCCGATGGAACTCGCCACCAAAGGCCAGATCCACCTTGCCACTATTGCTACCCTTCGAGGCGGGAACCGATGCCTTTACACAACTAGCGGGGCACAACTCCACAACTGAATTGGAGGCTCCCGTAATGACAACAAGCTGCCACAAGAACAAATGTTATCAATATCGAAACACTATATCTAGATATTAACAAGAATACTAGATCGATAAATCTCCAAGTGAATGGAGTGGAAGTGAAGTGCTTGATTCGTGATGTCGATGAATGAAGTCTCCTCATTCAATTTCCCCAAAGATCGTAGTTTTCGAGTGGTTGAAGTGGGAGATCTTGAATGAGAGCTTTTGCAACATACCAGTACTTTTTCGAATGAATCAAGAGATCTGACAGGAGGGGTGATTGGGGATTTTATACCCCTTGTCCAAACAGAGCCGTTGGTGAAGCCTGGGGCCGGATTATCCGGCCCAAGTGAGGGCCAGATTATCTGGCCGGGGGTAAAACTCCGCCCCAGCCTCGGATTATCCGGGTAATAATCCACCACCGCACAGAAGGTTGCGCTGTGGCTCCCTTAGCAACTTCTCCCGAGGGGCGGATTATCCGGCCCCCGTTTTGGGGTGGATTATCCGGCCTGGGTAAAAACACGGGCCCTGGCCGGACAATCCGAAGAAAAGTCCGCCCCCTCTCTAGGAGACATACAAGCCATCGTCTTGGGGCAGGGAGGATTATCCGGCCCTGTAGGGGCGGATTATCTGGCCCGGGCATATTCTCTGGCCCTGGCCGGATATCCGATATATT
The DNA here is from genome assembly GCA_023614405.1 of Avena insularis. Taxonomy (NCBI): domain Eukaryota; kingdom Viridiplantae; phylum Streptophyta; class Magnoliopsida; order Poales; family Poaceae; genus Avena; species Avena insularis. The sequence goes on along the minus strand of JAJUPC010000478.1, from coordinate 211,932 downwards.
ATCCTCCCCCACACAGAGACTCACACCGCATCAAACTTTGGCCAAAAGGGCTAGGCCGGATTATTCGGCCCTTGATAGGGGCGGATTATCCGGGCCCCCAAAACAGGTTTTCTTATCTGCAGCACTTAGCATACATGAGATACTCCATGGTATTGTTATCTAACACACAAAACACTAGAGATCATGAAATGTTCTTTCACCAGCCCATTGGATCTCTCCACTTGCCCGTTCGATGCAGGATGTGCGACTGATGCAACATCAAGTCTTATCCTCTTTTCACTACAAAACCGAGAAAATGCTCCCTTGGCAAAATTAGTGCCATTATCAGTTATTATGTTGTGTGGGCACCCATATATCAAGATGATATCTTTGACGAATGATACGGCCGTGGGACCATCACACTTTCTAATTGGCTTAACCTCAATCCATTTTGTGAACTTATCAACCATGACTAAGATATGAGTCATGTTGCCCCGTGCCGGCTTAAATGGTCCAACCATGTCCAAACACCATACTGCAAATGGCCAAGCGATGGGTATCATTTTGAGTCTAGATGTCGGCATGTGTATCTTACTTGAATACCTTTGACACCCGTTGCATTTTCTCACTAAGTCCCCAGCTTCTTGCAAGGCACTGGGCCTATAAAATCCATGCCGAAAAGCTTTGGCGACTAACGCTCTGGATGAAGCATGGTGCCCACATTCCCCCTAATGTATATCTCAGAGGATTTCCCGACCCTCTGCCGGATCAACACATAGATGAAGGAAATTAGTGACACTTCTTTTATATAACTCGCCATTTGTTATTGTACAGGCTTTCGCCCTTTGCTAAACTTGTCTGGCAAGGACCTCATCACTCGGCAAAGTACCATCTTTCAAAAAACTCAGAATTAGTTGCGCCCAAGCTATCACAGAACGGGCCGGGAAAACAACATTGTCAACTTCATTGGGTCTACTGACATAACTTCTACTGGGTTTGGCTAAATAGTCCTCGGATTCTACAAATCAGTCCCAAGGTTTGCCGAATCAGTCCTAGGGGTTATTTTGAAATGCTCCCCAATCTATAACCATCGGGACAACCTCTGACCCTGGTTTGGCCAGGATATGGATTGACTCAGATTGCTATGATGGGTTGATGGATGGTTTCCAGAGGTGCTCGAGAGCTACACTCTATGGGATTGAATGTCAGGATGAGTCGAGTTTCGATAACATGTCAGCTGCATCATTTTCAGCATGAGGTACATGATGGAATTCGCTTCCCTCGAAGTACCCACTAATTTTATGAATGTGAAATCTATACAAGGCCATATTTGCGTCGAGCGCATCCCAATGACCCGAAACCTATTGTACTACTAAATCCATATCACCAAAGTACTAGAGTCTACATATCCCAATGTCTTTTGCCACTTTTAGGCCATGCACAAGTGCCTCATATTCGGTCACATTGTTTGATGCGGCAAAATGAATTTGCAACACATATCTCAGTTGATCCTTCTTGGGCGAGGTAAGGACTATCCCGGCGTGTAACCCGGTTTTCATTTTTGATCCATGAAAATGCATTCTCCAAAATATGGAGTCAGGCAAGGGTGGCTCATACTGTATTTCAACCCAATCGACGAAAAAGTCGGCCAATGCCTAAGATTTAATAGCTTCTTTCCTATCATATTCTAGAGCATATGGAGCTAACTTGATAGCCCATTTGGCGATTCGTCCACTTGCATATTTGTTACCCATTATCTCGGATCTTGGTGCTTCGCATATCACCTTCATAGGGTGTTCCTCAAAATAGTGCTTGATTTTATTGGCTGCCATATAGACACCATATGCCATCTTTTGATAATGGGGGTAATTTTGTTTTGATGCTAAAAGTACCTCACTTAGATAATATACCAGCCTCTATACTAACTTACCCTCTTCATCATGGTCCACCACCACTAGGGCACTTACGACTCGGTTGGTCGCTGCTATGTAGAGCAACATTGGCTCTTTGGATAGTGGTGAGGCTAACACTAGTGTAGAGGCTAGCATCTTTTTGAATTCATGGAATGCATTATATTCTTGCGGTGTCCAAATTAACTTGTCCGAATTTTTAATTAGTTGGTATAAGGGCAACACTTTTCCCCTAGCCGATTGAGGAAGCGACTCAACGATGCCAGGCAACCAGTGAATTTCTGGACATCATTAAGACAATTCGGGAGTTCCATACACTCTACTACTCTAATTTTACTTGGGTTAGCATCGATACCTCGGCTGGATACGGGGAATCTGAGTAATTTTCCTGCCGGGACACCGATGGTGCATTTTTCCGGGTTAAGCTTCATTCGGAATCTTCTTAAGTTCGTGAATGTTTGCCAAATATCATATAGGAGAGTATGACTCTCCTTAATTTTAGTTACCACATCATCGACATATATGTCAACACCTGTATTTTTAAAGTACAGATGCCTGTTATGTCATACATCACAATCCCAGGATTACCATTTTTGTGAGACATAATAGAAGTGGTACCACAGTACATCATCCATTACAAAACATATTAAAGGTCTTACAAATAGAGGATCTAATGATCCAGTCTTAATACAATCAAAGTAGTGGAAAGTAAACATAGTAGGGGTCCATCTTCATGATCACAGGCAATGCTGATGATGGGAGATGACCCTAGTTGTCATAGACCTCCTACTGTCCATCTTCCAGGTAATCCTCCTCATAGTCTGGCCATGGGAATAGCCAGGGACAAAGCCATGAGTACTCTTTAAGTACTCACAAACTAACAGTAGCATGAGTAAGGTAAAAGTTGTAGGAACCTTAAGCTCAAGTTTTGTTTGCAAAAAGCCAGGTTTATTTCATAGAGGCTTAAGAGTAAAAGACCTAAGTTTAGTTCTCTATATCACTTAAGGGGGAAACTAGTTTTCATATCCACCACTCTGTGATGGTCAAGTCAAAGTCATCTTTCAAGTCCCAAATCATTTTGAAAACATCTAACAATGGAACAGTATGGCCACTCCATCTGTCCATAACCACGGACGCGGCTATTCGAATAGTTTGACACTCTGCAGAGATTGTACACTTTCACCACAAAATTCGATACATCCGTCAGGGATAACCCTGAATCATCATACTTGGTATGCGGATAATCAATCCTAGCCATTCAAGTACACACCCTAGTATAGGCACCTCCCCTATGAGTTTGGCCTCCCAGCCATGGCCATCTGCCATCTTGGGCACTGCATAGGTGGACATTCATCACGAGGTAGTCTCAGCTCAACCTCTTCTATAAGGGAACCCATACTAAGACATATAAACTTCCGATCAAGCCCTAGCCAACTTAGGTATTGTGGTTGTATGGTAAAATTGGAATGCTATCGCATCCGAACCCAACCATCAGTTTTTGTCAAAGTCAAGGCTAATGCCTCATTAAGTTTCATCATCCAACCATTGTGTTTCATAACACATGTCAAAACATTTCAATAGAATGAATCATCATTCCAAGGTTTTCATAATCATTTTCACCAAGTATTCCCATCTAAAGTGATCAAGTTTCAGCTTAGCACTAGCCACTAATGTGGAGGGTATCACTATGGAGGTGTGCTAACCAAGTATAACTATCCATGGCAAGTTATATGATCCTGATGGTATCCATCCTATTATCCACTAATCACAATTTATTAACTAAGTAAGAAACTTTAAGAAAAGGGAAAAGCAAAGCTTGAAGTAAAACTGGGAATGGTATAATTCAAGTTGCATAACCAAGCATGCCTAGTGCATCTGGTATAAGGGGCTTGCATAGATAGCATGCATAGTTCTAGCTTGCACTGATAGCTTGCATAGTGGGCTTGCCTTGCTGGTTGCAGTCGTTGAAGTTCTCTTCTTCTTCTTCTTCTTCCTCGAAGTACTCCTCCTCGTCATAGCCCATGTCGGTATTAGCGTCTACAAATGCACAAAAGGTACACGATCACCAAACAACACTTCACTACTTCTATTTAGCACACAAGGGCTCATATTATATGATCTAGTATCATCTCAACCATCAAGTGGAATATTACCATTTTCTTATTCTTCTTATTTTAGAAAAGTAATTTCTAGTCATTTTAAATCCTTAAGATTTCATATCCTCCAATTAAAATAGTGGATCATGTTGACACATGTCATCACCATCTATTCCAATACTTGGGAATGTGATTTAAAATGGTGATCATATATTACAAGATTTAATGTTACTATTTAATAATATTAAAGTGACTAGAAATGCCTATATATCCTTCTTTTAATACTAACCATGTTTCATATCTATAAAACCAAATCTTTTTAAACTTTCGAGTAGAGCATGGCAAATGTGATTTTTGAGAGTTGGAATCAACTCAAAAGCATCTATAGTTTATTTTCTAAAAATGTTTGACGTGGCAAAAGCCTCTGTCTTGTTATTTTTGGTATAGGTGATCTATGGTTTTAATTGATTTGAATCCAATGGAAGTGACTAGATATTTTCAATACCTTTCTAGAAAAAATGGAATCATGCATTTTGGATTAGTACATCTCTTTGAATTGAATTTAGAATCTACTGACAGAATAGGGGTTTCACTAAATTGGAAAAATTCTATTTGAACTGCTGGGACCTACGTGGGAAACTAAATGGGATGGCCCAACTACACAGCGCTGGCGCAGCGGTCTGCTGACAGGACGGTCCCACGCGTCAGCGACTAATTCTAACTAAAACGGTATCTAGCAATCCTAGCCCTACGATTAGAACAGGATCCTACGACTGAGGTTCATCTTCTACAACGAATACCTCCAGCGAGATACGAACCCTAACGCGGTGGTGGGGGTCGATGGGGACTCACCGGGGCTCTAGCTAGGGTCGGCGATGGGGGCGAATAGGCTTGTCGTCTACGACGGTTTGAACGGTAGTCATGGCGGCTCCTAGGGTGGCTCTAATCAATGGCTTCCTTCCTCGACTGCAGCGGCGGACTCCGGTCAAATTCCGGTGTCGTGGTGCTCGCCTTGCTCCGGGGAAAGGTCAGTGAGGTTCCTGGGTGAGTGGGGAGTGGAAATGTGTGAAAAGTGAGGTCTGGGTTGGCCTCTATTTATACACCAGCGTCAGCGGCAGGGCGGGATGGTCAGGCTCCTCCGGTGACGTTGGTACAGGTTGAGCTAAGAATGGCGGAGGGCATGGGTTGATGCGGGGCACTGCGGCGATCGTCACGCGCGTGATGGCACGACAAGGGGCGGTCTCAGTTGGTCGGGCGATGTTGGCGCTCTGTTTGGGTACACGGGTGTTCGTCACTCAGTACGGTGGTCACAGAGCACGCGGCGGTGAACGAGCATGTCTGGGAGGTCACTAGCGCTACAGCGACTGCGAGTACGAGCGGAGAGAGCGAGGCGTGGCGTGTGTGCACGAGGCGGCTGCGATGCTCCATCATGCGCTCGGCATGGCAGAGGATTAAATGGGCGCGGCGATTCCAGCATCTCCACTCTTTGCCATTGGTCAAGGGTTGGACAAGGGGTGGCAGTGAGGTCACAGCTATCGTCTAGGTGTTGTGGGAGAGGGCGGCACGGTGCGAAGCGACTGGTGCATGGTCTACCGGCATGGCTGGCTCGGTATAGGCATGCCGCTGGTGCAACGGTGGAGATGAGCTCCTCCTCTGCACGACCAAGGACTAGGAATGATCATGGGTAAGATATGGACTTGATTGCAATACAATTGGTGAGCAATTGATAGATCAAAATAGTGTATAGTGGTTGAGGTTGTACTCTGCCGGCTATGTGTTCGACTTAATGGCCGCATGAAATTAACTTTGGAATTTTTGAATGAATTTTGGTGAGTAATCTGGTCATATGCTTGGTAGTCTATGGTTGCTGGGATTTGTCAAGTCGAAGTGGTTTGAATGGTTTTTGAAAAGTGATGATCTAGGCATATGAACTTGATTCAATTTTGCAATGCCTCTTAAATAGCTTTGAAAATAGTTTCTGCCATTTGGTAAAGTTTGCTTGTATTCACTTTTACTTGGTCTAGCAAGGGGTGAAAAGAATTGGAATTGTTTCTGTTGAAAATCTTTCACTAGAGACATCCAAACTGGTCTAGTGGTTCACTTTCGCCAAAATGACCATATGATCATATGATCCATATTTGACTTTCTTTTATTTGATTTTTGCTTGTAAATGATCTATATGATGTAGTAAACCTTTTTAAACTAATCCTTAACCTTTGTAGTAATCAAACATGGAAAATGCAAGCATTCATATATTACCACAATCACACATGCATTCATATCAAATTTAAAGATGAAAGTTTTTGTTAACCCCAAACTTGGGTGATTAGACCTTGATAAGCTTGTTTAATATTTTTGAGGTGTTACAAACCTTGCCCCCTTAAACAAAATCTCGTCCCAAGATTCAGGAAAAACTAGGAACTAAATAGATCAGGAAACTCATTCATAATATAATCTTCTCACTCCCAGGTGGCTTCTTCTTCGGTATGGTTACTCCACTAGATCTTGAGAAACTTGATACTTCGGTTCCGCGTGGTTCTGAATGCTTCTTCCAAAATACGGATAAGCACTTCACGATAAGTTAGTTCCTTATTGATATCTATGGCTCTGTGATCGATGTTCTTGAAAACTTTGGTCTTCTCCGGAACTTCTAGGCATTTGCGAAGTAACGAGATATGGAACACATTATGCACAGCTATCATCTCCTCGGGCAGTCCTAGTTGATAGGATACTTCTCCTTGGTGATTCAAAATCTTGAAGGGTCCAATATATCTAGGGTCTAACTTCCCTTTCAGTTGAAAACGTTGCATTCCCTTCAAGGCTGATACTTTGAGATACACAAAATCTCCGACATTGAAGGTCAGGTCTCGACCTCTTTTGTTGGCATAACTCTTTTGTCTGGATTGAGCGGTCTTGAGGTCCTCACGGACTTGGTGAACCTTCTCTTCGTCTTCTCATAGAATGTTTGGTTCGAAGATCTGACTTTCTCCTACTTGCGACCAATTCAACAGGGTACGGCACTTCCTTCCATACAGAAATTCAAAGGGGGCCATTTGCACACTGGCTTGATAACTATTGTTGTATGAGAATTCCGCGAAAGGAAGACAATCTTCCCATTTAGATCCATACTCTAGCACACACGCTCTTAGCATATCTTCTAAGATCTGATTGACTCTTTCATTTCGTTTGTCGGTTTGTGGGTGATAAGCTGTGCTGAAATTCAGTTTGGTTCCTCATCCTTGTTGGACCTTCTGCCAAAATCTTGAGGTAAACTGGGTTCCTCGATCCGACACTATGGTCTTGGGGGTTCCATGCAAACTGACTATTCTAGCGATATACAACTCTGCTAGCTTCAAACTTTGGTAGGTAGTCTTGACGGGTACGAAATGGGCTACCTTGGATAGTCTATCTACTACGACCCAAATAGAGTCATTTCCCCTACTAGATGCGGGCAAACCGGTGATAAGGTCCATTCCGATAGAATCCCATTTCCATTCCAGAATCTGTAATGGTTGAAAAAGTCCTATGGGTCGCTAATGTTCCGTTTTGACTCTCTGACAGGTATCGCACTTGGCTATGTAGCTTCTGACTTCTCTCTTCATTTTGTGCCCCCAAAATTGCTCCTTCAGATCTTGATACATCTTGGTTCCTCCCGGGTGGATAGAATAAAGGGTATCATGGGCTTCCTGCAAAAAAACTTGTTTCAACTTCGAATCCGCTAGAACACAAATACTTCCTTTGTACCATAAAACTACTTCTTCATCTTAAGTGAATCCGGGTACCTTCCCTGTTCCGATACGACGCTTGATTCCATCAATACTGGCATTTCCTATTGGGGGATAGCCCCGGGTAGGGTCACGCCGTGGTATAGAGGCCGAGTTAGCCGAGGTATGACAAGGTCAAAGCGAATGCTGGCCGAGTCACCTGAAAGCAGGCTGAATCACGGCGTAACCTGGACCAGAGGATGTCCACCTAACAGAGTCCCGACCGACGTATGTCGTATGCCGGCTGGATTTATGTAACTTGTATGCAGGTACCCATGTGGCCGGATTAACCAGGCACGATCCGGGTTATATTAGGCTTGCAAGAGAAGGAAGGTATCTCGCTGGTCAAAAGGTGGTCACTGTACGCAGGAGCATGAGCGAAGCGGACAGAGAGAAGGACCACCGAGGCATGGCCGACAAGGGTGACGCGCCCCGTGTCGGATGATGCTGGCGCTGCAGAGGCTTACGTATCCTCTTCATGGCTTACGACGGCGAAAAGTGATCCGGTCGGTTCGCTATTTTGGGAAGAGGCATATTCCTAGGAATATGCCTCCACGTATGCCCTAATTGGAGACCTAGCCACCCGTTTATAAGGAGGGCTAAGGCATCTGTAGAAGGGGTTGATTTCTGGTTGGTTGGCATTTGAGTAGTGAGTTCCTTGGAGATAGATAGTGGCGAGAGTAAGAGAGTTCCTTCTTCCTCCTCTCCCCAATACAGCTCAAGGAGCACTTGTAAACTGATCTAGCTTGGAGAATACAAAGCATCTGTGTGTGGAATCACCACACTATCCCTCCCTAGATTCCTCTAGTGCATATTGGCCCCACCTTTAGCCTATCCATGGCATCTGCCATGACACCACCACGACAGTTGGCACCTACCGTGGGGCTAGCGGCGCTAGCAGGAGTGAAGATCCGGACGGGAAACCTTATCGGAAACGGCGAGCGCATCGTCTCTGGGCTCGTTCAGCGCTTTGGAGCGCTGGACATCATCAGCGACAACGCTGGTTGCTTCGGCAAACGACCTCTTCCTTGCAACGGCCTCTTTGTCAAGCTTGGCGCTCACAAGATCTACGTCGCCATCGATGTGTCGTTCGTTCACCCGCGACACATCGTTGAGGGAGGCGAGCCACCCCTTAGCACGGCTCACGGGGCGCGTATCACTCACTCCCCTGACCGTGCCGAGGTGATGATGACAGTGCTTGGCGCTGGCGCGAGCAAGGATCCGGCACCAGAACCGGAGGTAACACCCAAGGCACCAAGGAAATGTAGAGGTCCTCCACTAGAGAGGCCAGAGAATGTGCTACAGCAGGCGATAGATAGCCTAGAGAGCCCCATAGCACCTGCAGTAGATCCGGCTCGGGCACAGGCCGAGTTAGAAGAAACTAGGCAGAAAATACTAGAAGGTGCAAAAAAGATAGCTGCGGCTCAGCAGTCGTTGAACATGACAACTGGCATGATGCATAAAGCGAATAAGGTAGATGCTGTAAAAGTAAAGGGGAGAAACCTCATCAGTGAAATGAACAAAGAGGGTGATACTAGAGTTGAGGAGTCAGAGAACGTTTTGTCCGTGGGGCTGGAAATCTGATTACCCGCAAAGAACCTCGAGATGCAACAAGGCTGCGTCAAGTTAGAGGTTTGTGGTGAAGCCTGGCAAAGACAGCAAGAGAGGATCAATGAGTTAGTTCGGATCGCTAAAAGACAAAATGAAGAGTTACTCAGGGCTAACCCGGCAAGGGCTCGGGCTTCCAAAGTTGTTTAATTAGCAGTAGGTAACCCGGAGAAATCTGCAGCAGCTGCATCGTCCCCTCATGGTGGCCCAAGAAGAGAGGATGTGGTAACCTCGGCGAGGAGAAACAAACAGATAGACCCCTATGACCCGGCAAGGGCAGGGAAAGGAAAAGCAGTGTAGGGAAATGAGGATCGACGAAGTGTCAGCCGAGGTGAAGCTGGCCGAGGTAACCGCGACCAAGGTAATGCCGGTCAGGGAAACACTATAAACGGCAATGCCGGACAGCGCAACTCAGCGGGTGCAGGGCAACCGCAGCAGTGGAATATACCACGGCAAGAGCGAAGTGCTGGCCAAGGTATGCAACAGAGAGGCGCTCCACGAGAGCAATACAGATACAATGATGGTGATTCGGAAATGGTGAACGCAGGATACCCTAGGCCGGACTATCACGTGATAGGGTCAAGGTTGGGAAGCAGGGACTTAATGCCTGACGACGCCAGGTTAAAACTGGATCGGCTCTATAGGTCGGAGCAGATCGAGGGGCAAGGTCCTCCGGGTCCAGCGTGCTTTGGGCCCCGGATCATGAAAGAGCCTCCAGTACCTAACTTCCAGTTACCCAGAGGCACGAAAACATATGACGACAGCACAAAGCTGGAGGATTGGTTGATCAACTACGCTATGGCAGTGAAAATTGCTACATGCAACTTGAGATGGGCTGTGATATACGTGCCTCAGATGGTGGAGGGGCCAGCGAGGGTATGGTTAAACAATTTACCGCCTGGAAGTATAAACTGTTTGGACGAAATGTTTGTCAATAACTTCTCGAGCACGTATCAGAGGCCGAATAGGCCACAGACCTTAGCAATGTGCAAACAGAGACCAAATGAAATAGACAGGGAGTTCTTGACCCGCTGGTGCACCGTGAGAAACTCGTGTGAGGGTGTGATCGAGTCACAGGCCATAGCTTGGTTTGCACAAGGGTGTAGAGATGCAAGCATGCTGTGGCAAAGGCTACAAAGGGATATGCCAACTACACTGGTAGAGACAATCCGAATTACTAATTCGTATGCTTTGGGTGATCCGACTCAACCCTGACTTATGTCAAACGAGTCAAATGAGGAGTACTACCAGCGAGATGGAGCCGGATCATCCCGGCGAAATGATTACCGGGGTAAGAGAAGAGATGATAGACCAAATTACAGTTATAGTTCGCAACAAGTTGCTGCTGTAAATCAAGATCAACCCGGAACAGGGAGTAATCAGCGTCAGAAAACTGGAGGACAACAATGGACTCTGAGAAATTATGGCAAGAAAACTTGGACGCTAGAGCAGAAGAAACAGTGGCAAGACAAGAAAGATCGGCCGAGGTATACGTATGAGGCAATGCTGGATCAGCCGTGCAAATTTCACACGCCAAATCCGAGTAACCTGGCAGGTCACACGACTCGGCAATGCGAATGGATGAGGAAGATTGAACAAAGTGGTTCGGGGAATGCTCAGGCACCTCGGAACGATCAACCTCGGCAGGAGTTACCCCGGCAGCAATTGCTCTCCGGAGCAAACACACAACAGTTAATGTTTCCACCACCTCCGCCGAGGTATGAAAATCATGAGAGAAGGGATGCGGTGCATTAGGTGGAAAATCAGCATCAGCCAGATCAAAGGTACCCCGGAAATGAGGGGAGAAATGAATACAGAGAGCATCACGAGAGTTACTGTGTGTTTACCATGGAGGAAACTGATAGAAAGAGCTTGCAACACTGACATATGGAAGTGAATGCGGTTATGCCAGTAGTGACGAGGTATATGCCTTGGTCGGATCAGGAAATTACCTAGAATATCAAGGATCATCCCAAGCTTATGCCGAGTCCTGGTTCATATGCATTAGTACTGGACCCAACGTTCATCGGACCCAATATCAATGTGAGATTTTCTAAGGTGCTGATTGACAATGGCAGCAGCATTAATATCATGTATGTGGATACAATGCGCAAGTTGGGTATCTGGGAGAACATGCTCCAAGCTACAAGGACAACTTTCCATGGTATTGTGCCAGGCATTTCCTATGAACCCATTGGCAAGGTCCGAGTTGACGTATTATTCGGCACACGAGATAACTGCCGAAATGAGAACTAGGAGTTTGAAGTTGTGAACTTAGAAAGCGCATATCACGCGTTACTCGGCAGGCCAGCCCTAAACAAATTCATGGCAAGTTGTCACATCAGTTACCTGAAGATGAAGTTGCCCGGGCCAAATGGAGTAATTACCATAGCAGGTGATTTCCGACATTGAATTGAGTGTGCGTCGGCCGGGTCTAACCTAGCCGAGTAACTTGTGATCGCACAAGAAAAAAGAAAGATCCAGGAAGTAGCGGCATTGGCTCAATCCGCACAGTAGTATATGCCAGCGCTGAGTAACCCGCATGGAAGTGTCTCCTTTCAAGCAACAAAGGATACAAAGAAAGTGCCTGTTGATGATCTGTTCCCAGAGCGCACCGTAACAATTGGTGCCGGGTTAACTGACAAATAGGAAAGCGAACTCGTCAACTTCCTCCGTGAGAATCGAGATATCTTTGCTTGGTCCACACAGGACTTGCATGGTGTTCCGAGGGAGTTGGCTGAGCACTCTTTGAATGTGAGACCCGGAGCAAATCCGGTGAAGCAACCTCTCCGCCGCTTCGCCGAAGATAGGAGAAAAGTCATTGGGGATGAGATAGCTCGGCTCCTAGTAGCGGGGTTTATCATGGAAGTGCTTTACCCGGATTGGCTATCTAATCCGGTGCTTGTGGAAAAGAAGAAAGATGATCCGAATGTGGTAGTGGTTTGGCGTATGTGCATCGACTACACGAACCTGAATAAGGCGTGTCCAAAAGATCCATTCCCACTGCCAAGGATAGACCAGGTCATAGATTCTACTGCTGGGTGTGAACTGTTGTCATTCATAGATGCATATTTTGGTTTCCACCAGATACCTCTGAACCTGAGTGATCAAATAAAGACTGTGTTTATCACCCCGTATGGGGCTTATTGCTATCGCACCATGCCTTTTGGTTTACGTAATGCAGGGGCAACGTACCAAAGATGTATGCAAAAATGTTTACATGATCAAATTGGTGGGAATGTGCAAGTATATGTGGATGATGTGGTTATAAAAACCAAGGAAAGCAAAACGCTCCTTGACGATATCAGGCAAACGTTCGCGAACCTAAGGAGATTCCGGATGAAGCTTAACCCGGAGAAATGTACATTTGGTGTCCTGGCTAGAAAATTACTTGGATTTCTTGTCTCCAGCCGGGTATCGAAGTTAACCCAACTAAAATCCGATCCATAGAACGAATGGAACTGCCGAAGTGTCTTAACGATGTCCAGAAGTTCATTGGTTGCCTGGCATCCTTAACTCGGTTTATATGTCGGTTGGGAGAAAAGGCATTACCTCTCTATCAACTGATGAAAAAGTTAGACAAATTCATATGGACGCCGCAGGCCAATGAAGCCTTCATTCAGCTAAATAAGATATTAGCCACTGCACCAGTATTAGCCTCTCCACTATCAAAAGAGCCAATGTTGCTCTACATAGCCGCAACCAACCGAGTTGTAAGTGCAGTAATAGTGGTAGAGAGTGACAAAGAGGGTAAGTTGGTGCATAGGCCAGTCTATTACCTGAGCGAGGTATTATCAGCATCAAAGCAGAACTATCCTCACTATCAAAAAATGGCATATGGTGTATATATGGCAGCAAAGAAGCTGAAGCACTATTTTGAAGAACACCCCATTAAAGTGATATGTGAAGCCCCCATATCAGAGATAATGAGCAATAAGGATGCAAGTGGCCGGATTGCAAAATGGGCAATTGAACTAGCTCCTTATGCTCCACACTTCGACAGGAGAGATGCGATCAAGTCTTAGGCTGTGGCCGACTTTTTCGTGGATGGGGCCGAGATGCAGTATGAGCCACCATTGCCAGATCCGAACTACTGGAGAATGCATTTTGACGGATCAAAAACAAAAACCAGGTTAGGTGCCACAGTTGTGCTTACCTCGCCTAAGAAAGACCAGCTGAAGTATGTGCTGCAGATCCACTTCGCAGCATCAAACGATGTTGCAGAATATGAAGCACTTGTGCATGGGCTCAAAGTGACACAAGAAATTGGAATACGTTGGATCTAATTCTTTGGCGACTCGGATTTGGTAGTTCAGAAAGTCTCGGGGCTATGGGATGCTTTGGATGAAAACATGGCACTGTACAGATTACATGTGCAGAAAATATCGGGATACTTCGAGGGATGCGAGTTCCATCATGTACCCCGGCTGGAAAATGAGGCTACCGACATACTATCGAAACTCGGATCCACCTGACAAGCGATTCTGCCAGGTGTAGCACTGGAGCACCTCAGAAAGCCGTCTATCAGACCGCCCCCAGAATCCGAGTCAATCTATATCCCAGAAAATCTAGAGTCGGAAGCTATACCCATGGACATTGATGTGGGAAGTGCCTCAGAGACTGGGATCGCTTGAGAACCGGGACTGTCGATCTGACAGAGGTTATGTCGGTAGATCAAATGGAAGTGGACGAGGATGTGTTTCCTGTGCGAGCCGTACCAGCTTGGGCACTGCCCATATTCTAGTTCCTGAAGGATGGATCCTTGCCTGATGAAGAAGTGCTCTCAAGGCAAGTTCATAGGTGCGCAAAGGCGTACATAATTATCAATGCCGAGCTATACAAGAGGAGTGTCACGAATGTCCTACAGCGGTGTGTTGACCCGGAAGAAGGGCTTGACATCCTCCGAGATATACATCAAGGGGAATGTGGGCATCACGCCTCATCCAGAGCATTAGTGGCAAAAGCTTTCCGGCATGGGTTCTACTGGCCAAGTGCTTTGGAACAAGTAGAAGATCTAGTAAGAAAATGCAATGGCTGTCAGAGGTATGCTACCAAGACACACATGCCAATATCGGAGCTCAAGACCATACCAATTACCTGGCCATTTTCCGTATGGTGTCTGCATATGGTTGGCCCGTTTAAATCAGCGGGAGGAAACATGACTCATATCTTGGTTATGGTTGACAACTTTACAAAGTGGATTGAAGTAAAGCCAATAAGAAAATGTGATGGAGCTACTGCCGTGACATTCCTCAAAGATATCATCTTGAGATATGGCTATCCTCACAGTATCATAACAAATAATGGCACAAATTTTGCTGAAGGAGCATTTGCGCGATTCTGCCGAGATAAGAAGATCCGGCTGGACGTTACCTCGGTAGCCCACCCCACATCGAACGGACAAGTGGAAAGATCCAACGGGTTAGTATTATCTGGGATAAAACCCCGGCTCATTGAGCCACTGCAAAGATCAGCGGGGTGCTGGATAGAAGAACTACCAGCAGTATTATGGAGTTTAAGAACAACTCCAAATCGATCAACAGGCTATACGCCATTTGTAACATCCCAATTTCAGCAACCCTGATTTGTTGTCCAGAATGCAAAAATCAGGGGGAACAAAAACCTTTTCTTGCTTAATAGTGAAGTGTTTGCTTGTTGTTTGGATACGCTTATGCATATGTATGTGTATGAGATGACATACTCCCTTACCTTAACACCAGACAAAAGCTACTTCCCAAAACAGTCCTGGCTCATTTACATATTCTCAAATGTTCTGACATTTCAAAACCTGAGCCAAGAAGCCTTTGCAAACCAACTATTTTAGTAGCTTATATTTATCAAACTATGGAGAGCTATATAACATAATCTCCTTATCTCTAGTGTTCTCAAAAACTCTTTCCAAAAGCATTTGAATTCTACTCTTGGTAGATATACCAAGAACCCTCATCTTATTCAAAACTAAACCTCTTCAAAATGCCCCCAACCTTACCCCAAGCTAGGCTTGATGGTAACCTCATTAGTGGTTATGTTTAGAATAAGATGAGTTGCCTTGATCTGCTGTCTGAAGAGTTGCCTTGATCTGCTGATTGATTTGTTTGCTTAGGAAGTAGAATGAGCTACCTTAGAAGCTCATCCCTAGGATCAAGATGTTTCCAACTCCTCAATCCCTAAGCAATAATACAAGTCTAGATATGATCCCATGCCACTAGGTGATCATCTAAAACCCTCAATCAGATCCAATCTAAGGATCTCTATTCTAGATGTTCTCAACTCCTTGAAGACCAATATCAAGCATGGCTCTCTTATACTCACCCTACAATTCCATATTACCCCTTTTAGTAAAGCTCTGATACCTTGCAACTCCTCCAAGAACATCTCCTCTCCTACTCTAGTCAAAAACCCTACAACTGCCAAATTTGGAGTCTAGAGACAGTTCTAGCATCACCTTTTTGAATGCTTCCTTTTCTCAAACCATGTGCATTTTTGGAAAGGCACTTGAGCCATCCTGTTAACCATCCTATGGACTACCAAGGCCCACTTTTTCCCTTGGTTAGATCCTCCTCCAACCCACTTGTCCATGATGGTTTTGCAGACAAGAAAATAACATTTCCTGCAAAAACTAGTCAGCATGCCTACCTTGCTAGCAGCTCACACCCTCATGCAAACTTCTTTGGACCAACTCTCTGCATGGTTGTGATATATTCATTAATGTCTATCAGAACCTACTTCACTTGTCCCAAGTGGATCTCTGTGCTAATTAAACCCACATGGTTTATTAGGCATCATCACCCATATTTCATGGCAGCCTTAATTTCAACAAAGTTTGCCATCACTTCTAGATCAGCCCAAATCCTATTAATTCAAACTTCTCCTGCCATGTTCATCTATATGACTTGGTCTACCTATCCATCTATCCCTTGCACCAAGGTGAGCTCTGAGCTCCAAGATGCAAGCATGTTTCGGTGGTATAAAAATAACACCACCCTAGATCATCAACCCTTTTGTTTTCCATCCTTTTCAAGTGGGAATTCCTTTCCCCAAGGTTGCAACTGCTTGCTACCCCTTGTATATCTCATGTACTTTGATCCTCAATGTTTACCAATAATTATCCATAATTATTATGGCCTCAAAACTATTTAATCCCTTAAATAGTTAAAATCTCCAAAACTCCCTCCATAAAGGAAAGTTTGTTTTTTACCAAAACACTTCCCCAACTTTTGGCTCATGTGAGTCCCACCAATCATATCCTATCTTTCCATCTCAAAAATAACTATTTTTGAGAAGCTTTATTATTTCTTTTTGCCCATTTTTTAAATGGCTGAATTGGAATAATAATTGTTTTAAATACCTTTAATCCCCAATAAATCTTGGGAAAATTCCCCTAAGTATGTATTCACCTTTGGGACCCTTCCACATCAAAATCCACCCTTGTCCAATGTAAAAATACCATGTGATCCTCTAGAAATCACTTCTGTCCCTTATGAGTAATTGGATTTAAGTGGACTTAAACTCCACCTAAAAATCCCAATTAAATACTAGAAGTCTACCTTGACATTAGCTACCTACCAGTACATTTTTCTCCTCTGGTCCAATGCAAGAATTGGACTTCCTTCACAACCATCTATTAGATCAATATTTGTCAAGTTAGCAAACCACCACTCTAACCACTTCCAAATTCCATCAAGGCTTGATCAAAGCTTAACCTCATCACCATGACACCCCACTGGTCGACCACCACTGTAGCTCTACCCCAACATCTACCAAATTGCCTTTACCATAGTAAAAAGAAGGAGAAATAACCCCCAACTCTTACAAGGATCAATCTAATTAATTATCATAGCAGCACTCCCTTCCCTCTCTGGTCCAGCACGACCCCATTTACCATCTTGCCCCTCTCCACCTCCCCCCTGGACCAATCACTGGCCAGCTTTGCTCTCCCCCTTGTCCAAAAGGGTAATTTACCTTATCTAGCACTCCTCCATGGTATAAAGGCCAGCAGCCCTCCCCCAGCCAGCTCCCTGCCCTCATTTTCTCCCTCTCACTTCCCCTCACACTCCCCCAGCTCCACTCTCCCTCCCCCGCCCTGTGCTGCCCGAGAGAAGAAGAGGGAGAAGCTTCGGCTCCTCCCAAAAACCAAGCAAGGCTCTCTCCTCCCTTCCCCATTCCTTTTGCATGTTAGCCATTGTGATTCCCTTACTCTCCTCTACCTGATGCTGCTCTCCTTTTTGTCCAGGGCTAACTCATCTGCCCCCGCCGGCGAGCACCAATGAGGTTGCTCTCGGCCTCGACGCGCCAGCTTCCTCCCGGCGTCAGATCCCCCCGTGCCGCCCCTCGTTCGGCTCGTCGTCGACCACCGCGTCGCTCGTCCACCTCCCCGACCTCCCCCGAGCCCCCAGGTATCCTCCCCGCTCCACCCCGCTCCGCCTAGGGTTCCCGTCACCGGCCACCCCCTATCGCGTAGACGACGACTGGGCGCCGTCCATCGCCACTTGATCCAACGTCCGAGATCTGTGTATACCGCTTCGGCACGCTCGCTCACTGACAGTGGGCCCCGCTTGTCAGGTTCGAATCAAGCCCTCCAGCGCGTCGCGCTGCCCCGCCGTGGGCCGAATCGTCCCTGCCATCCCAGTAGCTCCCCAGATCCGGCCCCATTGCACCCCTTTTCTTTTTCTTTTAGCGGGTTCATTTATTACAGGAAATGTTTCTGCTAGGATTAAATCCAAATAAAATGGTAAACCTACTCCAAATGCCTAGATCAAATTTCTAGGGGTACTCTGATGTTTTCTCAAACATGTAGAGGCAACCCCATGGCCTAGATAATTTCCAATATTTGCTAGTAATTAATTTGCTAACAGTTATCTAGTACACTAAATAAATTCCTATGTGAGCTACCCATCTCCATTTGAGATGAAACCAAGGCCTACTGGAAGGTATTTGAAATACCTATCAACCAGCCCAAGTCTCATACCAAGGAGAACTATATTCTGCCTTTAGGATAAATAACAAAAACAACAACTTTTTGTTTTAGATAAATTCCCCAGGTCTAACCAAATGTGGTATAGACCTGATGCCACATCCCAGTACCCCCTATTATCAATATCCACCAAATCCCAGCAGCTCAGAATTTATTGAGCTATGGTTGGTTTTTAGTGATTTAAATACCTCTGTGATGTGTATTTTCACTAATTAAATCCCTCCAAGAGTTTGGCAACTCCAAAAAGGGTGAATCCAATTCCTAAAGAAAGGTATTGGAAATGCCTATCACATGCCCTTGGTACCAACTCAATAGCCCCTGTAGATTTAATCTGGTAAAAAGGAGAAGAATAATACAGAACTGCCTTTGGGAATTTCCTGAGGGCATTCTGGTAATTATTTTGACTTAATTCCAACTCTAGGCGGTTCAGTACATCATGACCTACCTAACCATCCAAGGAAATAATTTTTGGAGCTCCAGACCTTTTCTGGTGAATTATTTCTTCAAACTAGAGTTTAATCCACTATAAAAAGCATAACTAATTCCAGAAAAGTGATAATCAAGTGAAACCACTTGTGATGGTTTTGTCTTGTCAAAACCTATCTAAGGATATCATGGTTATCCATTGATAACCTACTGACCGCAGATCCCTAATCCAAGTTCACGTGATCTAGCCTTGACCACTATCTTCCAAGAGAAAACCACCCTAGTGGCAATCTTGTAAATTCCACCCTTTGAATCCCACTCTCCAAAACCTCCCAATTCTAGTAGTATTTCTTATGTTTGTTTGCTGTATTGTTTGATGCTTTAATGCCTTCTATTGATTGTGATGTTGTCTGCTTGCATGTGTATCCGATGACGACGATAGTGTGAGTGTCTGACGACAAGAAGAACGTGATTTCTTATTATTATATTATTGGGTTTTCTTGGTCATATGAAGAAGTCCAGGGACTTATTGCTGATCACAGGCAAGCCACCTTCTTGCTCATTAGCTTCGTCCTACTGTTTTACTTATGCATGTTTTATTTACGGTTTATTAAAAACTGCATTGTTTTACTAAATGTTGATATATA
This sequence comes from Avena insularis, assembly GCA_023614405.1. Taxonomy (NCBI): domain Eukaryota; kingdom Viridiplantae; phylum Streptophyta; class Magnoliopsida; order Poales; family Poaceae; genus Avena; species Avena insularis. The sequence goes on along the minus strand of JAJUPC010000478.1, from coordinate 192,528 downwards.
TATATATATGATAATGGTTTGGCTCCTCCAAGCTATTACCATGGGTACTACTAAGTACAACCCCCTTGGTGACACCTACTTGCCCCTAGTAGAATAGATGATATATCTCACCATAACCCTTTGGAGACCCCGATTTAGCCGAAGCAAAAGCTAGAGGATGGGAAGACCCCGAAAAAAGTTTTACCAAATGTTTTATGATAAAACCTTGGTGAGGTGGGACCTCCCAAGAGTTGTTGAGAAGGAGAAAGGTTTTGTTTTACAAAATGCTGGAGGAAAACCGGAGGAAAAAGGTTTACAAAAACGCACCTGGTTTTTGCAGTCTAGCTATAACAACCTAACTCGTGCAACCACATTACTCTGGTATGGGACAGGGCTAGATTTGAAGTTTGTCCATTCTGGTATGAGATGCCTCGCAACAACTACAGGGGATCGGGGATCCCTGGAGGGTGGGCCTTATCCTATGTAGGTCCATTGACCTGGAGAAGGAACGAAGGGTCGGCAGGCCTCCACGCGTTACTATGAGCCCCTCATTGAAAGTGCGCATGTGGGACGTGCACTAAGCGCTCCCGTTGGTCCTCGCCCAACGTCCCGGTGTTGAGGGGATTAACACTCATAGGGTAGGTACTTGTATTGGAGTGGGCATCCGGAGAGTCTTGATCGGTTACTCGACCCACGATCGGTGAAGATCAGGGTAGTGTACCCGGATGATGTGGGTAAAGTGTACAACCTCTGCAGAGTGTAAATCTATTCGAATAACCATGTCCGCGGTTAAGGACGGGTTGGATAAACTTCTGTAGAGTGGTGCTAGTTTTGTTTTTAAAAAGGATTTCAGAAAAGAAATGACTTTGAAATTTTTTTGACCATGGGATGGTCGGGAAGGATACCTTCTTTGACCATGGGATGGTCAGAGAGGTATGGAAGGAGCTTGGTCGTGGGACGACCTAAAAACGGGAACAAATGGGTGACGCAGTCCTAATGTTTTCCAAAACTTTTCAAAAAGGTTTCCAAAATGTTTACAAATTTTTTTCAACAAAGATATGTAGATGGTATATCTACAAGAGAAACTATTTTGAGAAAAGAACCTTTCTTGGAGCCCTCCTACTACCACAGCCAAATTGCATATCCTCTTGTTATTATATTTAACTTAAGGTGGTTTGCGAGTACATTCAATGTACTCATTGTCATTGTCCCTGGCTATTAACATGGTCAGATATCGAGAAGGAGGTGAAGTGGACAACTACGCGAGCTAGGACGTTCTCCCAGTCAGTTGCCTATAGGTTAAGGCATGGATCGGGTTCTACGCTTCATGAAGTTCCGCTGCTGATTATTGATGTAGCCATAATGGCATTCCTGTAAGTCTTGTATTTCGGTACATTATTGGATGTTTACTTTGATACTTGTTGGTTATGTGCCACGACTAACTGATCATGGGATCGTGGTTGTATACATAACAGGGATTCTCGGAGGATTAATCCGGGGGCCCCACACCATTGTTTCTGGTATATGGGGCATAAGATTTATTACCTGCCGACATAGAGCATGATTCGCCTAGGGTTACCCAATACACAGAAGCCGAAGTGCGAGAAGCCCGGCAAAATGATGTTGATCTGCTGGAAGAAGCGAGAGAATTGGCATTGTCCATATCCGCCATATATCAGCAAAACCTCCGATGCTATCATAGCCGGAAGGTAAACCCGCAAGTCTTCCAGGAAGGTGATCTGGTACTCCGGCTGATACAACGTACTGCTAGCATGCATAAGCTATCCCCCCCATGGGAAGGGACATTCATTGTGAGCAAAGCATTGCACAATGACTCTTATTATCTCATCGATGTGAAACCACAGGAGAAGAACAAGGCATACAGGTCTGGTGAGGAATCTAAGAGTCCATGGAATGTAGCTCTACTTCGTCCGTTCTACACTTAACAAAGAAGTGTGTGTATCCGAGTCTCTCATACATCGGTATGTATGCCAACAATGAGTTTATCAATGAAATCTTGGCACCTCCAGCAGTAACTCGAGGACTGCCTTAATAATATTTGTTATCTTCTGTACTTGTTATTTATTTTTATGTCGATTGGCTTAAGTTGCTTCTACCTAAGTCGGATTAGTAGTGTGTGAGCACCAAAAACTCAACTCCTCGATTTGCTGTTGTCCAACAAGATTTGGCTTCATGGCAAGCAAGATAACAAGTTTGGAATTGCGTAGCACATGAAAGACAACTAAGTGAAAGAACGTAATCGAGCCAATGTTTGTTATTCGGATTAACCTTATGTTTACTACGCTGGATTACTTTGAGCTAAGCCTAAAGTTTCCAAGTATTGTTAAGTCAATTTTTGAAACTCGGACTCGTAAGTCACAAAACCAAATCAAGGTAGACGCGAGTCGAGCCATGAAATTGAAAGAACAAGAAAATGAAACTCGGGGACTATGCTCAAGCAAATACGACATAAATAACTTGGTAGCAAAACATAATCAATATGCTTAATACATCTGCACCCGGCATACCGAGGATCTAATAAGTTTCAAAGTGTTTTTTGGTGCTCAAGGAGCAGTAGGACGAGGTAACTCGCCACCAGCAGGTGGAACTCCGGCCTCAGCCTCATCATCGTCTTCATTCTCTTCAACATCTGAAGCTTTGTCCTCTTCCTCATCTCCCGAACCATCTTCGACGTATTCGTCGTCAATAACACCAAGGAAGCTTGGTCCCTCGTTCCATTGATGGATGGGAGCATACTGAATGAGGTGATGGGTGCGAGCCTTGCACGGAGCTATGCAATCTGGATCAGTGGACCACCTTGATCCGGTGCGCAAGTGCTCGAGAAGATCCAGATTTATTTTCTCATACCATGTGAGCACGAAATGGAGAACAGTTTCAGCTCCGGCGCGGGCGGCGGATTCTCTCCAGAGGTCCAGCTGGGTCTCGCACTCCATTAACTTGGCAATCAGAGCAGTGGTCCCCTCCGGAGTATCTTCACCAGGCCAAAGGGAATTGAAGATCCGGACGGCTAAGTCTAGGATATCGGAACCATAGTTTTTGATAATCTCAAGGCGAGAGGATAGGCTGACTAGCAAGTCCTCCATGTCAAAGGGGATGGTTTCAGATCCAGGACCAGTAGGAGTACCCCTCTGCTGGTGGAACTTGGCAACGGCAGTAGCCGAAATGGCGTTACCCTTTGGGAATTTGCCTGATAACGAGACAGGTGAAATGAGTAAAAGAGGTTGACCCGGCGAAATTCATGTCGGCTGAAGGAAAAGAACTTACGAGAGATATGACTGTGGATCCGGATCAGCTTGTTGGTGCAATTAGCACGTCTCTCCCGAAGTTTTTCAAGTTCAGCGTTAGCCGAGCCAAGCTTGACGTTGGCCTCCTTCAGCAGTTCTTGATCCTTTGCAAGTTGGAGGTTGAGGCGTTCTTGCTCCTCAGTGCAATCTTGGCCAGCTTTGTCCACCTCAGCCTTATGGAGCGCCTTGAGCTTCTTCATTTCAGCCTTGAGTTTGGAAATTTCATCATCTTTGGCTCGGAGTTGGGTGAGCTCATCATCCTTCTTCTTGAGTTCACCCTGGTGTTGCCCTGCTTGTTCGAGAAAATGCAGCATCATATCAGGCATGGGCACACTATCTTCAAGGGATGCTGAAACATTTTGTTGACCCGGCAAAGCCGAGGTATGAATATTTGCCGAGTTCAGGAGAAAGGAAAGAGAGCACAGAAGTTAAGTAACCAAAGTGACTTACCTTTTATCTCGGCTAAGTTTTTTCTCATGATTTTGTTTTCGGCATCCACTTCGGCTGCACAAATCCGAAAAACAGATTATCTCGGCGAGAAAAGATTCAAAAAGATAGGAAAAGGTCAAAGTGAAAACTTACCCCTTTTCTCAAACTCAGCGAGAAGTGTAGAATGCTTTGAGCGCAGCCCCTTGTGTGTGTCGAGGAGGTGCTGAAACTAAGCGCTCCGACGATTGGTAGTGACCTGAAAAAAGCAAAGTTGACTTAGGTGTGTGCATATTCAAAGTGTACAGAATCCGGGCCAAGTGGAACTTAACCCGGCTCTAGGTGTGTGCATATTCGAAGTGTACAAGATCCGGGCCAAGTGGAACTTAACCCGGCTCTAGGTGTGTGCATATTTGAAGTGTACAAGATCTGGGCCAAGTGGAACTTAACCCGGTTCTAGGTGTGTGCATATTCGAAGGGTACAAGATCTGGGCCAAGTGGAACTTAACCCGGCTCTAGGTGTGTGCATATTCGAAGTGTACAAGACCCGGGCCAAGTGAAACTTAGCCCGGCTCTAGGTGTGTGCATATTTGAAGTGTACAAAATCCGGGCCGTGTGGAACTTAACCCGGCTCTAGGTGTGTGCATATTCGAAGTGTACAAGATCTGGGCCAAGTGGAACTTAACCCGGCTCTAGGTGTGTGCATATCTGAAGTTACTAGGGAGCTACGTTAATTCTCTAAGGAGCATCCGGTCGAGTAACAAGTTACTCCCCCGGAGGCTCGGGGACTAATGGTTATATGACTAAGCACTAGTACATCCTAAAGAAAAGACGAAGTAGCGTACCTCCATCATCCGGCCGGCAAGGTTGATAGCCTTGGCGGCTGTGTTCATTTGTGCGGCAAACTTGGTAGGCCCAAATTTCTCCAGGAGATCGTCGTTATTGACGAACTCCGCCTTGTTCTAGTTATTGACAAACTCAATTAGGACAGGAGGATATCGCTCTCCGCTAAGCATATGGGGCGCAATCAAACCCTTGGCGTGAGCCTCCCTCCTTTCAACTTGGGCAACATCAGGGCTGGTGTGTAATGCAAGTTGCGTGTCAGCTAACCCGGAGGGCGCATCTTTCTTTGGTGGAGTTTTCTTCGGAAGCATGGACGCGAGCGTGCGCTGTCCAGCCTCGATGGATGCTGCCCTGGCGGCGTCAGAAATTTTCTTGGCCTTAGGATGCTACTGGGAGGTTGAAGTTTGAGCTGCGGATTTGCTCTTGGCTGCAGCCTTGGTGCTAACTAGGCCTTCTCGCCGAGTCTTGGAAGACTCGAACGAGGCGGAAGGAGTTGGTGCTGCTGCTAATACTTGTGCTGCTGATGGTGCTGGCGCTGGTGTTGGTGCTGGTGCTGGTTTTGGCGTGGGTGCTGTGGGTACCTCGGAGGTGGCAGGTTGCAGCTAAGCCGAAGAAGAGCTGGGGGCATCTGCTGCCTCGGCAGAGCCACTTCCGCCTGCTCCAAGGTCGCCTTCCTCTGGAAGAGGTGGGCTAGAACCCGGAGCAGCCACTGAACCCTCCTGAATGGGGCTGAGCGGGCGTGTGTTGTCGCCACGAGGGGGAGATGGGGTATGCCGGAGAGACGAAGCGATGCTGGATATGCTCTAGGGAACCTCCACCGCAGCCCTGCCGAATCAAGCGACGAATAATAAATTATAACAAAGGAAAAACATATGAATAGCAAAGCACGAAGCACAAAATTGGATGAAGAAGAAAGTGACTTACTCGTTAGAAGTCAAAGGCTCCTTGGGCTTGCGAGCTCTCCGCACTATAGACTTAGTCGGAGGCTTGGTGGCGATCTTGTCTGCGGACTTCTTCCTCCTCTTAGTCCTTTTGGCAGGTCCGGAGGAAGCAGCAGAAGTTGCAGCCCGTTTCTTAGACACGGCTGGGACCGGCTCACCCGTGGCAAGAGGAGGGTCTTCGTGGATCTGCCCACCCGGGTTAGCTGAAGCCGGAAAGGCGTAACAAAGGGGTACAGCGTCAAATGCTTCCATCACCTCAATGTCGGAATCATCTTCATTGTCAGGCCAATCTCTTAAGGAAGAGAAGTTACCAGTGGGTCGCTTGGTGGCATCAGGGAATGGCAGGAACATCTCCTGATCCGGCTCCTCCTCGTCCGAGACAAGTCGATCCTTCTCCCATTTGAGCGAAGGCTCGGTGCCATCTTCGAGAGTTTGCTGAAGAAACAGCTAAGAGAGAAATACCAAAGGATTAGATAAACAACATACTCCGACATAGAATATATCTCGGAAAGAGATTGGAACACGAGAGTTACCGTAGGAGGAGGCTTGTCTCGACAGAAATGCTCTATCCCCCACTCCCATTCAGCGGAGAAGTTTTTGTCGGTCATGACAAGGGCCTTGACCCGGCGGAATATCTCGGTGTTGTTCAGTTCAAAGGAAGAGGTCCGGTTGGGGCCAAGGCGCCAGCTCATGTGGCAAAGCTTGTGTGTGCGTTTCTGGAGAGGGGAGATTCGGCTGCGGACGAAAGTGATCATTGCATCCTCGTTGTGCATGCCCGCATCCTTCAGCTCCTGAAACCGTTTGTTGACCTGATTCGCCAAGACAGTGGGTTTCTTGGAAACCTGGTCCCACAAATCCGGATTAGGAGGACCCGGAGCATAGGGACGCAGCCGGATCAGATCTCATTCGTGCCATTTCTGACATAGAAGAAAGTTCGGGCCCAGCCCTTGCACGAATCAAGCCCCGTGACCCGGGGAAAGACGGATTGCTTCCGGGGAGAAATAGAGGTAGCACCGAACTGAGTCAGATGTTTGTCCTCCAGATCAAGCTACTTATTTGGAATTACCTTCCGGCGTAGACCAAAAAACCAGATCCAGAGTTCTTTAGTGGGCCATAATCCGACATACCCTTCTATGGTGGAGGCAAATGAAGAGAGGGATGTGATGGCATTCGCCGGGAGATGGTGCGGTTGAAGTTCATAGATATCGAGGAAATCATGGAAGAAATCACTGACGAGGAGGTCGAAGCCGCGCTAGAAATGGGAGAGGAACACTACGAACTCACCCGGATTGGGTGAGGGAGCGAGCTCCTCGGCAGCGAGGCAAACAACCACGCCCTCGGGGATGTGCCGGGTGCAGTAGAGCCAGTCCAGGTCGTCCTGGCACACCCAGGAACCGGCCCAGGCACCGCGCTCCGCGTTCTCCCCTCCCTCCTCGATCTCTGCTTCAGCGATGGTGTGTTCTTCCTCAGTCATGTCTAGATCGCTATCCTCGTCGGCCCTATCGGAGGTGGGGGCAGAACCTTGGACTGGCGCGGACCCGTGGCGGTGAAGCTGTGCGGGAGTGGCAGCGATGCAGGTGCGAAAAGGCACGGTGGGACGGCGGCGCTGCTAAGCAGATGCGGCGGCGGCGGCGGCGCTGTCGCTAGGAGGAAGAAGAAGAAGAAGAGGTAGAGGGGCGCGAGATGGGGAAAAAGACCAAGGGGCGCCCCCCTCCCCTATTTAACCATGCCCCAGCGGGGGTAGTGGGATCGTGCGATGCGGCGAGGCCACACGGTGTGGACGTGTATCTGCCGGGTCAGCCAATCAGAGGCGGGCCACAGGAAGGGCCACAGGGCGCAGGAGATCCCACGATGCGACGTGGTGATACAGTTAACAAGGAGACAGACACGACGTGACGTGTGCAACAGTAACACCTGCCATTAACTACAGCAGTAACTGGCGCAGACCCTTAAAATGAGGCAAGATAATGATTACCCTCCACGTGGGGAAGCGTACGAGAGAAGGAAGGATAACCCGGAAAACTAGAGGGTGACTCGGCCAGCGAGTGAAAACTCGGAATGTGCCAAGGGAAAGTTAGCCTATGAAATCCGGACTATGAGGTAACTCGGAAAAAGGAGAAAAAGGCTTGGTAAAATTGAACCTACCGTGGCCTTAGCGGCTGAAGCTGCTAAGACCGCACCAGCTTCGGGGACTGATGTTGGGGGGATACCCCCGGGTAGGGACACGCCAGGGTATAGAGGCCGAGTTAGCCGAGGTACGGCAAGGTCAAAGCGAATGCTGGCCAAGTCACCTCAAGGCAGGCCGAATCACGGTGTAACCCGGACCGGAGGATGTCCACCTAACAGAGTCCCGGCCGACGTATCTCGTACGCCGGCTAGATTTATGTAACTTGTATGCAGGTACCCGTGTCGCCGAATTAACCAGGCACGATCCGGGTTATATCAGGCTTGCAAGAGAAGGAAGGTATCTCGCTGGTCAAAAGGTGGTCACTGTACGCAGGAGCATGAGCGAAGCGGACAGAGAGAAGGACCACCGAGGCGTGGCCGACAAGGGTGACGCACCCTGTGTCGGATGACGCTGGCGCCGCAGAGGCTTACGTAGCCTCTGCATGGCTTACGACGGCGAAAATTGATCCGGTCGTGTTGCTATTTTGGGAAGAGGCATATTCACAGGAATATGCCTCCACGTATGCCCTAATTGGAGACCTAGCCACCCCTTTATAAGGAGGGTTATGGCATCTGTAGAAGGGGTTGATTTCTGGTTGGTTGGCATTTGAGTAGTGAGTTCCTTGGAGATAGATAGTGGCGAGAGTAAGAGAGTTCCTTCTTCCTCCTCTCCCCAATACATCTCAAGGAGCACTTGTAAACTGATCTAGCTTGGAGAATACAAAGCATTTGTGTGTGAAATCACCACACTATCCCTCCCTGGATTCCTCTAGTGCATATTGGCCCCACCTTTAGCCTATCCATGGCAACTGCCATGACACCACCACGACATTTCCTTTCTGGGCCTCTTTTATCTGACTAATCAAAGTGGGTTGGAGTTCTATGCTAGCTAGAAATCCTTCTCTAACTAGCTCCACTCTGAAATTCTCCATCTCCTCATGCAGACTTGGTTGGGCATCCTTAATCATGGTGTTTAATCTACACGGCAGTCTACTCAGAGCATCCTCTACCACATTGGATTTGCCGGGGTGATAGTGAATGTCAAGGTCATAATCCTTGATTAACTCTATCCATCCCCTTTGCCTCTTATTCAGCTCTTTCTGGGTGAAAATATACTTCAGACTCTTGTGATCCGAATAAATCTCACAGCGATTACCCATAAGGTAATGACGCCATGTCTTCAAGGCTAAAACCACAGCTGCTAGTTCTAGGTCATGGGTGGGGTAGTTCTGCTCATGCTGCTTCAGTTGTCTAGACAGATAAGATATGACTTTGCCTTCTTGCATCAACACACATCCGAGACCAATCTTGGATGCGTCACAATACACATCAAAAGACTTCTTGATATCTGGCATGAGCAAAATTGGGGCTGAAATCAATCTCTTCTTGAGATCTTGAAAACTTGCTTCACATTTGTTAGTCCATTCAAACTTCATATGTTTCTTCAACAACTTGGTCATTGGTCTTGCGATGCTTGAAATTCCTTCAACGAACTTGCGGTAATATCCGGCTAATCCAAGGAATGCATGGACTTCTATTTGGGTGGTCGGGGCTTTCCATTCTTCGACATCCTTAATCTTGGCGAGATCGACAGCAACTCCTCCTGCCGACAAGATATGGCCTAGGAATCCTACTTCCTTTAACCAGAATTCACATTTGCTAAACTTGGCATACAGTTGATTCTCCCTAAGGGTTTCAAGGATGGTTCTCAGATGTTGCTCATGGTCCTCTTCCGACTTGGAGTAGATTAGAATGTCATCGATAAAAACAACGACAAACTTATCCAAGAAGTATATAAAAATCTTATTCATGAGGTTCATGAAATAAGCATGGGCATTGGTTAATCCAAAAGACATGACATTGTACTCATACAATCCATATCTGGTGGTGAAGGAAGTCTTTGGGATATCCGTCCCACGGATTTTCAATTGATGATAACCAGTTCTAAGATCAATCTTAGAAAACACTCTGGCACCAGTCAGTTGATCAAACAAATCTTCTATCTTCGGAAGCGGGTACATGTTTTTTATGGTGACGTCATTCAACTTCCAATAATCTGTACATAAACGGTTGGCACCATCCTTCTTATCAACAAACTAAACATGTGATCTCCATGGCGATGCACTTGGTTGTATCAAACCTTTTCCCAGCATATCATCAAGTTTCTTATTCACCTCCACTAATTCCGATGGGTTCATACTATAAGGTCTCTGAGCTATGGGTCCGGTTCTAGGAATTAGTTCAATGATAAACTCGATATCCCGATCTGGGGGCATACCGGGAAATTCATTTGGGAACAAATCTAGGTATTCACAGACTACTCCAACTTGGTCAATGGTGGTCTTGGCTAAACTCTTGTTGCACTTGAATTGACGGGGCAATGTCTCAGATACATGTTCTACTGATACTCCGGTGCTATTGGTCATGGTTATGGCTTTCTTGGCATAGTCAATTAATCCTTGATGTTTTGACATCCAATCCATCCCTAGCACTACTTCCAAACCTTTGGTTCCAAGTACTATTAGATTGGCATAAAAATCTATCCCATGGATTCTGATAGGTACGTCCTTGCAAATTTTTCTAGCTTTGGTGGTTGAACCAGGTATTTGAACTATCATGACATGCTTCAAATTTGTTGGTTGAATCTTACTAATACATGCAAATTCTTCTGTAACAAACGAGTGCAATGCTCCAGAATCAAACAACACTCTTGCTAGAAACTGAGTTAATAGAAAACATACCCAGCACGACATCTGGCGCTTCCTGGGCTTCTTTAGCATTCATATGGAACAGCCAGCCATTATCGTTGTGTGGGTTTCCTAGGGCAAATATCTTTCCACGCTAGACACGGCATTGCTGTTGGGCAGGTGCAGTCACATTGGTTGCTGCTCCAAGCTTCTTGGGGCACTCATTGGAGTAGTGACCCGTGAATCCGCATTCAAAACAAGTTATCATTGACTTGTCTTTCCCTGCGATAGCCACAACATTGCTTCTAGTCCTTGGGGCAATATTGTTGTTTTTGTTGGACTTTGGCTGTGCGCGGTTGAAGTTATTGGATGGTTCCTCCGGGCCTTGGGTTTCCTCCGCCACGGTTGGGGTAGTTCGGATGGTTCATTGGTGTCCTATTGTTTCTGGGTGCATAACTTGCAAACGGGTTGGGGCGATACTTCGGGGTATGGTGGGGTCCTGGTTGGTGCATCATCATACGCTTGCGGTTCTCACTGGCTTGGTTGATCTTGCCTTCCATCTGGATTGCAGAATCCACTAAGGCTTCGAGGTCATCAAATGGAATGTTGACTAGCACTGTCTACATCTCATCATGCAGACCATTCAAGGATCTCTCCTTCTTCTTTGCTTCATTGTCAATCTCGTCAGGTGCATACCTAGCTAGTGACATAAATTTGTCACGGTATTCAACCACAGTCATCCTTCCTTGTTTGAAGTCTCCGAACTCATCCCTCATCCTCTTGATCAGACCCGGGGGCACATGGGTCCTACTGAACTTAAGTTTGAACTCCTACCAAGTCATCATATGACCTCTGTTCATGGTACAGGTACTATTCCACCATGATTTGGCATAGCCGAACAAATAGTGGGTGGCAAATAGCACCTTCTCGTTAGTATCAACTCCTGCAACTTCTAGATTGTTTTCCATGGTTTGCAGCCAATCATCATCATCTAGGGGCTCCTCAGACTTGCTAAACATAGGAGGGTTGGTATTTTGAAAGTTTTTGAGCTTGGATCCATGGTGATCTTGGTTTCCATGGACTTGATTATTGTGGGCCATCTGGGCTATCTGTTGAAGAGTGGCTAAATTGGCTTGTCGTTCATCTCTACTAGCTTCACTATCCGAAACTAACATTTGCAGAATCTGCAACATTGGGTCCTGAGATGAACTGCTCCCTTCGGGGTTTCCACGAGTCATCTGAAGATTGAGATAGATAGTGAGACAAGAGGGAAATTTCTATGGTTCAGGAGTTTGTTTTCAAAAGCTTTAAACTTTGAGTTTGACTCAGGTTTTGCAAACTAACAACTTCTTCTCATTCATTCATTCCAAACACACAATACAAACACACACCACAGCAAGAAAACAGATGGTTTTAAGAACCATTCTGTGAAGCTACGATACAATAGGACCGGGTACAGCTCACACCTACAATATTTCTCAGGTGCAACTACTCATCATCGGGGGTGTCGGGCTCCTCATTATTAATGAAGTCAGCATCATCCTCATCAGTATTGTCCTCCATGGTGAAGTCCTCCAGATAGTCATTGTCATCACTGAGGTAAGAGTGAATATCACCACGGATATCTTCACCTTCCTCATCCTTCTCTTCCAGCTGGATCTCCTGGTCGTGGATGGTCTCCTCCAGAGTGGATATCTTCTAACGAAGATGGGCGATGGTGCGATCCTTTTTGTCGCGCTGGCTGCGAAGTGACTTGCGCTCCTTGGCAAGAATGGCGATGGTTGTCTAACGCTTTCTACGTCTTGTGCAGCATGAAGGCCATGTGGTCCACGTTATGCTTCAACTCTGGATGTGCCGGCATGGCCAAAGGCTATCCCGTAGAGTCACGTCTTGCATAGTGGACAAAACGGGTGCCGATGATCTGGTTGATGGTTTGTGCACACAGACGTGCAAGAGTTTCTTGCATTGTCCTAGCTAATCTGTCTAGCTAGTTGTTCTCCCTTATGCTGAACTGAATTGTAACATCCCAAAACTTTAATCCAAGTTATCAAGATCCAAATCACCCAATTTAGGGTTAACAAAAACTTTTTCTTATTTAAATAATTAAGCATGCATATATGTGTTGCATTAAATTGAAATTGTTTTGAAATGCCATGATTGTTCGTTCTAATGGTTGTAAAATGATTCTAAGATGAATTCCACATCATCTAGATCATTCACAAGCAAAATCCAAAGAAAAAGAATTCAAATAGAATTAATAAATGGAAATAGTCACTTGGGCCATTTTAATCAACTAGGTCCCTTTGGGTGTTCTTAACACTCAAAATCAAACAGAAACAATTGTGGATCTTTGCACCTCTTGCTAGTACAAGTAAAGATGTACCAAGGCCCACTTTGAAATCTTACAAAAACACTTAAACTCTAAATTTAAATGACATTTGAAAATGGAATCCATTTCATATGTCTAGATCCCACTTTTTCAAAAACCACTCAAATGACTTCAATTTTACAAATCCTAGCAACCACAGATACTTAAGCATGTGACTAACAACTCCACCAAAATTCACTTCAAAATTCAAAAGTTGAATTTTTGCGGCCATTGTGTCGAACACCCTATGAGCAGAATCAAACCTGCCTAACTAATACTGTTTTGATCAAATTTTGTCGAGCCATTTGATCACCATTAACCTTCCTTGTCTCCCCTAGTCCCAATCAGGCCATAACCATCCCACTCCCTAGTCCCTAGCCACTGTGCAACGCCACCTCGATGCCATGATCACCGCTCGACCGTGCCCAAGCCACAGGAGCACGCCCCTCTCTCTCTCGCCCTGTCTAGGAGGTAGGCCTGGTAGCACCACCGCCCCCTGTTCGCTCTTCAAGCCCAGCAAGTCCCTGGACCACCTCACCTCGCCCGCGCCCACCGCCTCTATGCCATGCGCATCGCATGCCAGAGTGCCGTTCCCGACATAGCTCCACAAGCCGCCCCTCGACCACAGCCCGCGCGCGCCGCTCCGCCTTGACCCCCTCACCCTGCCAGACACGGCCGTAACCCGCTGCGCGACCCACACTCGCCGGGAACCACGTCGAGCACCGCCCTAGTCTCCTAGAGCACATGACGCTCCCGACCATTAGCCACCGCCCCTAGCATCTCCATAGAGCTGTAGAGCACGTCCAACAGGCAAGCCACCGTCTGCCTATGCCGCCCATGCCGATAGCACCCTGTATTATCGTCACCGACGAGCTCGCCATCGCCCCTTCGGTCCCCTCCTCGAGCCTATATAAGGATGCCACCCCCAGCCTCATTTTCCACACTCCCACACTTCCCTCTACCCACTGATCATTTCCCCTCTCTCCCTGGAGCCGCTCGAGCAAACAGTCGCCAGAATTGTGCCGGAGTTAGCCGCAGCAGAGGAGGAGAAGTCCCCGTGGATTTCGTCCAGCCCTGGAGCTGCCGCGACCTCGCCTGAGTCCGCCGTCATCATCTCGTTCGATTGCCCCCATCGCCGCCCTCGCTGCAGCCCTAGTATGCCCCCACTACACCCCCACCGAGCCGCTAGGATTCCACCTCGCCGGTGACAGGTCTGTCGTCGACGATAACCCCAGCCGTAGATATTAGTCCTAATCCTACGGTCCATGTTGCCCTGTACCGCTTCGCGTTTAAAGAGCAACTAACAGGCGGGACCCCCCTATCATCTGTCCTGAGCGCCTCGGAGTGAAACCGGGCCGACCCATTAGTGTTCCCGCGCAACCTAGCAGATTCAAATAAATCTTTTTCTTTTTAGAAGTAAACTTAATTCTGTCCCTTAGTTCAAAAATCAATTCAGGGAGTTTTACAAATCCAAATTGAATGATTCCAACTTTGTTCGAAAGATAATTAAAAACTCTATCCAAGCCTGTTGGATTTAAATCAATTAGAGTTAGAGATCTCTCCTAGCAAAAAATAACAAGATAGAAGCTTTTTCAGATTCAAACATTTTTCTAAAATCAACCATAATAGCTTTTGAGTTAGTTCCAACTCTCAAAAATCACATTTGAATATACCTATCTGAATATGTAGTAATATTAAGGTTTGCATGCAGTGACCTTGGACTATTACCAAAATAATGCTATATAGGCATTTCTAGTCGATTTAAATCATTAAATATTAAACTTAAACTTATTAAAATATGATCCAACATTTAAATAACATTCCCATGCATTAGAATATGTGGTGATGACATGTGTCCACATGATCCCATATTTTAATTGGAGAATATTAAATCTTATTTAATTTCAATGAGTAGAAATTACTTTTCTCAAATAAAATAAATGAACTTAGTTCATTAAATCTTGTGATGTTTGTGATGATACTAGATCATCAAATGTGTGACTTAGAGTGCTAAGTAGAATAGTTAAGTATTGTTTGGTGATTGTGTATTCCGTATGTATTTATATACGATAGTATCGACCAAGTCTATGAGGAGGAGTTCTACGCCGAAGAAGACGAGGAGAATTTCAACCACTGCACCAACCAAGGAAAGCGATCATTAACAATGCAAGCTAACCCTTGCAAGCTAGATAACCTAAGCAAATGCATTAGGCATGCTTTGGTTATACTCTTTTGACTTATACCTACTCCAAGTTTTATTTACAAGCTTTACTTTCTTTTACTTTACCAAAGTTTCTTACTTGTTTATAGATATCATAAAGAGTATAAAACTTGGCCTATCTAGTTAGACTTAGATGTCATTCTATGGCATGCGATTGAGATTAGTATCCCACATTAGTGAACACTCTTAACTTAGTGATTAGAGCTAAACCAAGAACTTGATCAATCTAGATGGGAATACTTGGTGAAAATGGCTTATGAAAACCTTGGAATGATGAGTCATTCCATTGAGATGTTTTGACATGTGTTGAGAAACACAAATGGTTTATGATGATGATGAAAATGTTGAGGCACGAACCTTAAAAACTGATGGTTGGGTTCGGATGCGATACCATTCCAATTTTACCGTACAACCACAATACCTTAATTGGGTAAGGCTTAGCCAGAAGTTTATAAGCATTAGTATCAGTTCCCTCGCGGGAGAGGTTTGAGCTGAGGCTACCTCTCAATGTTGTCCACCTATGCAGTGCTCAGGATGGCAGATGGCCATGGCTGGGAGGCCAAGCTCATAGGAGAGGTGCTTATACTAGAGTGTGTAAAGGAAAGGTTATGTTTGATTATCTGCATACTAAGTATGATGATTCAGGGTTATCCCTGACAGATGTATCAAATTTTGTGGTGAAAGTGTACCACCTCAGCAGAGTGTCAAACTATTCGAATAGCCACGTCCGTGGTTATGGACAGTTGGAGTGGCCATACTGTTCTGTTGTCAGATGTTTTCAAAATGACTTATGAAATGAATTGTGACATGAATTTACCACAACATTGTTATGACTACGACAACTAAGTTCCCACTTAGGTGATTTTCAACTTTATTTTATCTTTCTTTGTTTCTGAACTCAGCTTAGGTTTCAAACTTAACTTTACAAATAAACTTAGAAATTAGCATTCCTACTAGAACTACGTTACTTGTTAGTGATAGTTAGCGAGTACTTAAAGAGTACTCATGGCTTTTGTTCCTGGCTATTCCTGTGGCTAGACTACGAGGAGGACTACCCTGAAGGAGGACAGCAGGTCGGCTACGACAACTATGATCATCTCCCATCGTCAGCATTGCCTATGACACTGAAGATGGACGCCACAACTCGCTATTTATTCTGCTACTTCTTTGTACTAAGACTGGATCATGAGATCCTTTATTTGTGTAATACCTTATTATGGTTTGCAATGGATGATGTATTGTGATATCCAATCTGTTATGTCTCGCAAAAATGGTAATCCTAGGATTGCGATGTATGGCATAACAGGCATCTGGGATTAAAAATCCGGGTGTTGACAAGTTGGTATCAGAGCCATCCTGACCATAGGAGACCCTAGTTAGAATGGACGTCCGAAGAAAAACTTAGTTTCAAAATTAAAGTGAGTATTTGTGAAAATCTATTTCCTCTCTTACCCTTGGGATTCTTTCTCTCAAAAAAATTTACATGTTCATAAAAAATCCTTACATTACTACATAAAATTTTGACAGACTTGATCACTTCACTAACTTTCTCATCCTAAATTCTTATAGATGGAAGTTCAGTACTGCAAGTTCTACCAGTTGGGCAACAGAGGCCAACTAATCTTCGAGCGGGATCTAGATGCACTGTCTGAGTACTAGGAGCACCCACATCCGGAATTCTTTGGAGCTCAACTCAATGGTCCACCAGGAGGAGATTTACAATGGCTAGTAGTTGCTGATCTTCGAGGCAAGTTAGAGGCACCAATGTTCGAGATGATTCAATTCTCCGTAAGAGAGAATAACTAGATAGATCGATTATCCAGGGCAATGCATGAAGCTCTCGCTTGTCTCTGCGCACAGAATGTTAAGCTGATCCAAGGAACCCGCTTTGCTCACTATGAAAAGCGTGATTCTATGGGAATGCCTCTGGTGATGCCAAGTCACCCGGAGTTGAAGCGTCAAGTGGAGAACCTCGACTTCCTACTGTACGATCGACAGAAGGAATTGGACAATGCTAGAGAATTCGCCAACCATAACCTCACCCTTGCCGCCCAGAAGGCCCAAACTTTCTCACTGCTAGTCAAGGATCGTCAGTCGCTTCACCGTCAACATGCAAAGAAGGATCGCACCATCGATCGTCTCCACAAGAAGGTGGCCGAACTCTAGAAGACCATCAAGGAGCAAGAAACTCAGCTTGCAGCAAAAGGAGAAGAAGAGGAAGGTGAAGATATCCAAGGGGATATTGACTCCTACCTCAGCAATGATGATGACTATCTGGAGGATGATGCCATGGACTTCTACACCGACGATGATGACTCTGACTTCATCGATGATGAGTAGATGCACTAGAGCACTATCGTCGGAGTGATGAGTATCGGTCCCATTGTATCGTAGCTTACAGAATGGTTCTTAAAACCATCTGTTTTCCTTTTGATGTGGTGGTGTGTGTGAGTTTGTATCGTGTGCCTTGCTTGAATGAATGAAAAGAAGTTAGTTGCAAAACCTGAGTCAAACTCAAACTTTTAGCTTTGAAACCAAAACCATGAACCTTAGAAATTTCCCTCTTACCCCTTTATCTATCTCAATCTTCAGATGACTCGTGGAAACCAAGGAGGGAGCGGCTCATTGCAAGACCCAAGCTGCAGATTCTGTAGACTCTCATTGCAGACCGTGAAGTTAGTAGGGCAGAGCGCCAAGCAAATCTAGCAACCCTGCAGCAGATCGTCTAGATGGCTCACAACAACCAGAACCATGGAAATCAGGATCATCATGGATCCAAACTCAAAAACTTCCAGAATACCAATCCCCCAATCTTTAGCCAGTCTGAAAACCCACTGGATGCTGATGACTAGTTTGCAGACAATGGAGAGCAACTTAGAAGTAGCCGGAGTGGATGCCAACGAGGAGGTTCTTTTTGCCACCCACTATTTGACAGGAGATGCAAGAGCATGGTGGAACAACACCCGCACAATGAACCATGGTCAAGTGATGACATGGCAAGCCTTCAAAGTCAAGTTTAGCCGCACACACGTGCCGCAGGGTCTAGTCACTAGAATGAGGGATGAATTCAGAGAGCTAAAGCAAGGCAGAATAACTGTAGTGGAGTACCGTGATAGATTCTTGTCCCTCGCCAGGTATGCACCTGATGAGATCAACACGAAGGCCAAGAATAAAGAGAGATTTCTGAACGTACTGCACGATGAGATGCAGACGGTTCTCGTCAACATCCGTTTCAAAGATCTCAAAGACCTAGTCGACTCTACCATTCAGATGGAAGGGAAGATTAACCAAGAAAACAACAACCGCAAACATCATATGATGCACCAAGATGGATCTACCAGCCACCCGAAGTACCGTCCCAACCCTTCTGCTGGATATGCACCAAGGAACAATCGACCCCCAGTGTCTCGCCCAAGCTACCCCAACCGTAGCGGGGGAAATGTGAAGTCCGGAGGAAACAACAACCACCCCGGCAACTCCAGCAATTTCAACCGTGCAGCTCCCAAGCACAACAACAACACTGCACCGAGAACTAGAAGCAATGTTGTGCCTATGGCAGCAAAAGACAAGTCTCAGATTACTTGTTTCGAGTGTGGAGTGAAGGGTCACTACTCCAATGAGTGCCCCAAGAAGATTGCCGCCACTGCCAATGTGAATGCCCCAGCTCAAGAACAACGTCATGTGCAACCCGGAAGAAATTCGCCCGAGGGAACCCTCACAACCGCAACAACGGTCTCTTCCACATGAACGTCGAGGAAGCCCAAGAAGCGCCAGATGTAGTGTTGGGTATGTTTTCTGTCAACTCAGTTTTAGCAAGAGTGTTGTTTGATTCTAGAGCATCGCACTCATTTGTCACCGAAGAATTTGCATGCACTAGTAAGATTCACCCAACCAACTTGAAGCATGTCATGATAGTTCAAATACCTAGTTCAACTACAAAAGCTAGAAAAATTTGCAAAGCTATGCCTATCAGAATACATGGGATAGATTTTTATGTCAATCTAATAGTACTTGGAACCAAAGGTTTAGAAGTAGTACTAGGAATGGACTAGATATCAAAGCATAATGGATTGACAGAATGTTCCAAGAAAGCCTTCACCATGACCAGTACCTCTGGAGTATCAGTAGAGCATATATCTGAAACCTTACCCCGTCAATTCAAGTGCAACAAGAGTCTCGCCCTACCCACCATAGACCAAGTCAGAGTTGTCTGTGAATACCCCGATGTATTCCTAGATGAATTGCTCAGTATGCCCTGGGATAGGGATATTGAGTTCATTATTGAACTAATCCCCGAAACCGGACCCATAGCTCAGAGACCCTATAGCATGAACCCATCAGAGTTAGTGGAACTGAAGAAGCAGTTGGATGCTATGTTGGCAACAGGCTTGATTCAACCAAGGGCATTGCCATGGAGATCGCCCGTTTTGTTTGTCGACAAGAAAGATGGAGGCAACCGTTTGTGCATAGATTATAGGAAGCGGAATGACGTCACAATCAAGAAGAAGTACCCATTATCAAAGATAGAGGATCTATTTGATCAGTTGACTGGTGCTAGTGTGTTCTCTAAGATTGACCTTAGGACTGGTTATCACCAACTTAAGATTCGTGCAACGGATATTCCAAAGACCGCCTTTACCACCAGATATGGATTATACGAGTATACGGTCATGTCTTTTGGATTAACCAATGCTCCCGCTTATTTCATGAATCTCATGAATAAGATCTTTATGAATTTTCTGGATAAATTTGTCATTGTGTTTATCGATGATATCCTTATCTACTCCAAGTTAGAAGAAAAGCATGAGCAACATCTGAGAATCATCCTTGAAACCCTTAGAGAGCATCAGTTATATGCCAAGTTCAGCAAATGTGAGTTTTGGCTGAAATAAGTAGGATTCCTAGGACATATTGTGTCTGTCGGAGGAGTCGCTATTGATCCCGCCAAGATCAAAGATGTCGAAGAATGGGAAGCCCCAACCACTCAAACCCAAGTCCGTGCATTTCTTGGATTAGTGGGATATTACCGCAAGTTAGTAGAAGGATTTTCGAGCATCGCGAGACCTATGACCCAATTGTTGAAGAAGGACAAGAAGTTTGAAGGGACTGACAAATGTGAAGCCAGTTTCCAAGAGCTAAAGAAGAGATTGATTTCATCCTCAATATTGATCATGCCAGATATCAAGGAGCCATTTGATGTGTATTGTGATGCATCCAAGATTGGTCTCGGATGTGTATTAATGCAAGAAGGCAAAGTCATCGCATATTTGTCTCGACAACTGAAACAGCATGAGAAGAATTACCCTACCCATGATCTTGAATTAACAGCCATAGTTTTGGCATTGAAGACATGGCGTCATTATCTTATGGGTAATCGCTGTGAGATTTATTCAGATCACAAGAGTTTGAAGTATATTTTCACTCAGAAGGAGCTGAATATGAGGCAAAGGAGATGGATAGAGTTAATCAAGGATTATGACCTTGACATTCACTATCACCTCGGCAAAGCCAATGTGGTAGCGGATGCTCTTAGCAGAATGCCGTGTAAGCTAAACACTATGATCAAGGAGAAACAACCAAGTTTGCATGAGGAATTGGAGCAGTTTAGAAGTGAGCTAGTTAGCAAAGGATTTTTAGCTAGCATTGAACTCCAACCCACTTTGTTTAGCCAAATCAAGCAAGAACAGAAGGGAAATACAAGTATCAATGGAATCAAGCGTCGTATTGGTACAGGAAAGGTACCTGGATTCACCGACGACAAAGAAGTAGTTCTGCGGTACAAAAGACGTATCTCTGTGCCAGCAGATTCGGAGCTGAAGCAAGTCATCATGCAAGAAGCTCATGATACTCTTTATTCTATCCACCCCGGAGGAACAAAGATGTATCAGGATTTGAAGGAGCAATTTTGGTGGCATAAGATGAAGAGAGAAATCGAAAGCTACATCGTGAAGTGTGATATCTGTCAGAGAGTCAAAGCGGAACATCAGAGACCCGCATGACTGTTGCAACCATTGCAGATTCCGGAATGGAAATGGGATTCCGTCGGAATGGACTTTATCACTGGTTTGCCTACTTCTAGTAGGAGAATTGACTCAATCTGGGTCATCGTTGATAGAATGTCCAAGGTAGCTCATTTTATACCTGTCAAGACAACCTACCAGAGTTCGAAGCTAGCAGAGGTGTACATTGCAAGAATCGTCAGTTTGCATGGAACCCCCAAGACCATAGTGTCATTTACCTCAAGATTTTGGCAGAAAGTCCAAGAAGGATTAGGAACCAAGTTGAATTTCAGCACAGCTTATCACCTGCAAACCCATGGATAGACTGAGCGAGTCAACCAAATCCTAGAGGATATGTTGAGAGCTTGTGTGTTAGAGTACGAATCAAAATGGGAAGATTGTCTGCCTTTCGCAGAATTCTCATACAACAACAGTTATCAAGCCAGTTTGCAAATGGCCCCATTTGAGTTCCTATACGGAAGAAAGTGCCGTACCCCTTTGAATTGGTCGCAAGTAGGAGAGAGTCGGATTTTTGGACCCGACATCCTACGAGAAGCCAAAGAGAAGGTTCACAAATTCCGTGAGCACCTCAAGACCGCCCAATCTAGACAAAAGAGTTATGTTGACAAGAGACATAGAGATCTGACTTTCAATGTCGGAGATTTTGTGTATCTCAAGGTTTTGCCATTTAAGGGAACCCAACGTTTTAGTCTGAAAGGGAAGTTAGCCCCCAGATATATAGGACCCTTCAAGATTCTGAATCACCGAGGAGAAGTATCTTATCAACTAGAACTACCAGAGGAGATGTCAGCCATCCACAATGTGTTCCATATCTTGTTACTTCGCAAATGCCTAGAAGTGCCAGAGAAGACTAAAGTTTTCAAGAACATCGATCACCAAGCTGTTGATATCAACAAGGATCTGACATATCGTGAATTGCCCATCCGTATCTTGGAAGAAGCTTACAGAACCACCAGGACCCGGAGTATCAAGTTTATCAAGATTCAATGGAGCAACCATACCGAAGAAGAAGCCACTTGGGAGCGAGAAGATTACATTAGGACTGAGTTCCCAGATATTTTTAGTTCCTAGTTTTCTTTCTTAAATCTCGGGACGAGATTTTGTTTAAGGGGAAAGGTTTGTAACATCCCAAAACTTTAATCCAAGTTATCAAGATCCAAACCACCCAATTTAGGGTTAACAAAAACTTTTTCTTATTTAAATAATTAAGCATGCATATATGTGTTGCATTAAATAGAAATTGTTTTGAAATGCCATGATTGTTTGTTCTAATGGTTGTAAAATGATTCTAAGATGAATTCCACATCATCTATATCATTCACAAGCAAAATCAAAAGAAAAAGAATTCAAATAGAATTAATAAATGGAAATGGTCACTTGGGCCATTTTAATCAACTAGGTCACTTTGGGTGTTCCTAGCACTCAAAATCAACAAACAATTGTGGATATTTGCACCCCTTGCTAGTACAAGTAAAGATGTACCAAGGCCCACTTTAAAATCTTACAAGAACACTTAAACTCTAAATTTAAATGACATTTGAAAATGGAATCCATTTCATATGTCTAGATCCCACTTTTTCAAAAACCACTCAAATGACTTCAATTTGACAAATCCTAGCAACCACATATACTTAAGCATGTGACTAACAACTCCACCAAAATTCACTTCAAAATTCAAAAGTTGAATTCTCGCGGCCATTGTGTCGAAGATCCTGTGAGCAGAATCAAACCTGCCTAACTAAGACTGTTTTGATCAAATTTTGTCGAGCCATTTGATCACCATTAACCTTCCTTGTCTCCCTAGTCCCAACCAGGCCATAACCAGCCCACTCCCTAGTCACTAGCCACAGTGCAGCGCCATCCCGATGCCATGATCGCCGCCCGACCGTGCCTAAGCCACAGGAGCACGCCCCTCTCTCTCTCGCCATGTCTAGGAGGTAGGCGTGGTAGCACCACTGCCTCCTGTCCGCTCTTCAAGCCTAGCAAGCCCCTGGACCACCTCACCTCGCCCGCGCCCACCGCCTCTATGCCATGCGCATCGCATGCCAGAGTGCCGTTCCCGACAGAGCTCCACAAGCCGCCCATCGACCACAGCCCACGCGCGCCGCTCCACCTTGACCCCCTCACCCCGCCAGACACGGCCGTAACCCGCCACGCGACCCACACTCGCCGGGAACCGCGTCGAGCACCGCCCCTGTCTCCTAGAGCGCATGACGCTCCGGACTATTAGCCACCGCCCCTAGCATCACCATAAAGCCGTAGAGGACCGCCAGGAGGCAAGCCACTATCCGCCTACGCCGCCCATGCCGACAACACCCTGTACCGTCGTCACCGACGAGCTCGCCGTCGCCCCTTCGGTCCCCTCCTCGAGACTATATAAGGAGGCCACCCCCAGCCTCATTTTCCACACTCCCACACTCCCCTCTCCCTACTGATCATTTCCCCTCTCTCGCTGGAGATGCTCGAGCAGCTAGTCGCCGGAATTGCGCAGGAGTTAGCCGCAGCAGAGGAGGAGAAGTCCCCATCGATTTCGTCCACCCCCGGAGCTGCCGTGACCTCGCATGAGTCCGCCATCGTCGTCTTGTTCGATCGCCCCCATTGCTGCCCTCGCTGGAGCCCTGGTGTTCCCCGACTGCACCCTCACCTTGCCGCTAGGGTCCCACCTCGCCGGCGACAGGTCCGTCGTCAACGATAAGCCCCAGCCGTAGATCTTAGTCCTAATCCTATGGTCCACGTTGCCCTGTACCGCTTCGCGTTTAAAGAGCCACTGACAGGCGAGACCGCCCTATCAGCTGTCCTTAGCGCCGCGGAGTGAAACCGGGCAGGCCCATTAGTGTTCCCGTGCAACCCAGCAGTTTCAAATAAATATTTTTCTTTTTAGAAGTAAACTTAATTCTGTCCCTTAGTTCAAAAATCAATTCAGGGAGTTTTACAAATACAAATTGAATGATTCCAACTTTGTTGGAAAGATAATTAAAAACTCTATCCAAGCCCGTTGGATTTAAATCAATTAGAGTTAGAGATCTCTCCTAGCAAAAATAACAAGACAGAAGCTTTTTCACATTCAAACATTTTTCTAAAATCAACCATAATAGCTTTTGAGTTAATTCCAACTCTCAAAAATCACATTTGAATATACCTATCTGAATATGTAATAATATTAAGGTTTGAATGCCGTGACCTCGGAATAGTACCAAAATAATTCTATATAGGCATTTCTAGTCAATTTAAATCATTAAATATTAAACTTAAACTTATTAAAATATGATCCAACATTTAAATCACATTCCCATGCATTAGAATATGTGGTGATGACATGTGTCCACATGATCCCATATTTTAATTGGAGAATATTAAATCTTAGTTAATTTTAATGAGTAGAAATTACTTTTCTCAAATAAAATAAATGAACTTAGTTCATTAAATCTTGTGATGTTTGTGATGATACTAGATCATCAAATGTGTGACTTAGAGTGCTAAGTAGACTAGTTAAGTACTGTTTGGTGATTGTGTATTCCGAATGTATTTATAGATGATAGTACCAACCAGGTCTACGAGGAGGAGGAGTTCTACCCCGAAGAAGATGAGGAGAATTTCAACCACTGCACCAACCAAGCCAAGCCATCATTAAAAATGCAAGCTAACCCTTTCAAGCTAGATAACCTAAGCAAATGCATTAGGCATGCTTTGGTTATACCCTTTTGACTTATACCTACTCCAAGTTTTATTTACAAGCTTTACTTTATTTTACTTTGCCAAAGTTTATTACTTGTTTATAGATAGCATAAAGAGTATAAAACTTGGCCTATCTAGTTAGACTTAGATGTCATTCTATGGCATGAGATTGAGATTAGTATCCCACATTAGTGAACACTCTTAACTTAGTGATTAGAGCTAAACCAAAAACTTGATCACTCTAGATGGGAATACATGGTGAAAATGACTTATGAAAACCTTGGAATGATGAGTCATTCCATTGAGATGTTTTGACATGTTTTGAGAAACACAAATGGTTTATGATGATGATGAAAATCCTCAGCATGAGCCTTAGCCCTTTTATAAAAACTGATGGTTCGGTTGGGATGCGATACCATTCCAATTTTACCGTACAACCACAATACCCTAATTGGGTAAGGCTTAGCCGGAAGTTTATATGCATTTGTAACAGTTCCCTCGTGAGAGAGGTTTGAGCTAAGGCTACCTCTCAATGTTGTCCACCTATGCAGCGCCCAGGATGGCAGATGGCCATGGCTAGGAGGCCAAGCTCACAGGAGAGGTGCTTATACTAGAGTGTGTAAAGGAAAGGTTATGTTTGATTATCTGCATACTAAGTATGATGATTCAGGGTTATCCCTGACAGATGTATCGAATTTTGTGGTGAAAGTGTATCACCTCTACAGAGTGTCAAACTATTCGAATAGCCACGTCCGCGGTTATGGGCAGTTGGACTAGCCATACTATTCCATTGTCAAATGTTTTCAAATGACTTATGAAATGAATTGTGACATGACTTGACCACAACATGGTTGTGACTGACAACTAAGTTCCCACTTAGGCAATTTTCAACTTTATTTTATCTTTCTTTGTTTCTGAACTCAGCTTAGGTTTCAAACTTAACTTTACAAATAAACTTAGAAATTAACATTCCTACTAGAACTACCTTACTTGTTAGTGATAGTTAGCGAGTGCTTAAAGAGTACTCATGGCTTTTGTCCCTGGCTATTCCCATGGCCAGACTATGAGGAGGACTACCCTGAAGGAGGACAGTAGGACGACTACGACAACTAGGATCATCTCCCATCGTCAGCATTGTCTATGACACTGAAGATGGACCCCACCGCTACGCTATTTATTCCGCTACTTGTTTGTACTAAGACTGGATCATGAGATCCTTTATTTGTGTAAGACCTTATTATGGTTTGTAATGGATGATGTACTATGATATCCACTATGATATCCAATCTGTTATGTCTCGCAAAAATGGTAATCCTGGGATTGCGATGTATGGCATAACAGGCATCTAGGATTAAAAATCTGGGTGTTGACATGAATCTTGTCAGAAAGAGGTGGCTCCATCTTGCCTCTAAGATCGGCAACAATCAGCCACTGTAGCTCCCCTCCAGATTGGTCGTTGCGCTGTGCTCTGAAGAAATCCGGGTGTGGGTGTCGAAGATACTCCGAAAGCTGGTCCAGATCCCTCTCAAAGATAAGTTGTCATCCATTGCCCAACTAGTAAAACTTGCTATATTTGACGTCCATCTATAAGCAATTAAGATTAGTAAGTTAGTGAGGTGATCAAGTGTGTCAAATTTTATGTAGAATTGTAAGAGTTTTGAGTAGCAAGTGATCTCTTTTGGAAAGAATCTTCGGGATAAGAATGAGAATATGTTTTTGTAAATACTCACTTTCTTTGTTTTGAAGATAGGTTTTTCATGCGTCCATTCTAACTAGGGTCTCCTATGGTCAGGATGGCTCTGATACCAACTTGTCAACACCCATATTTTTAAAGTCCAGATGCATGTTATGTCGTACATCGCAATCCCAGGATTACCATTTTTGCGAGACATAATAGAAGTGGTACCACAATACATCATACATTACAAACCATATTAAAGGTCTTACAAATAGAGGATCTCATGATCCAGTCTTAATACAATCAAAGCAGCAAAAAGTAAACGTAGTAGGGCTCCATGTTCATGATCACAGGCAATGCTGACGATGGGAGATGATCCTAGTTGTCATAGACCTCTTGCTGTCGATCTTCCGGGTAATCTGCCTCATAGTCTGGCCATGGGAATAGACAGGGACAAAGCCATGAGTACTCTTTAAGTACTCGCAAACTAACACTAGCATGAGTAAGGTAAAAGTTGTAGGAACCTTAAGCTCTAGTTTTGTTTGCAAAAAGCCAGGTTTATTTCACAGAGGCTTCAGAGTAAAAGACCTATGTTTAGTTCTCTATATCACTTAAGGGGGAAACTAGTTTTCATATCCACCACTCTGTGGTGGTCAAGTCATAGTCATCTTTCACGTCACAAATCATTTTGAAAACATCTGACAACAGAATAGTATGGCCACTCCAACTGTCCATAACCGCAGACGCGGCTATTCGAATAGTTTGACACTGTGCAAAGATTCGATACATCTGTTAGGGATAAACCTAAATCATCATACTTGGTATGCGGATAATCAATCCTAACCCTTCAATTACACACCCTAGTATAGGCACCTCCCCTATGAGTTTGGCCTCCCAGCCATGGCCATCTGCCATCCTGGGCACTTCATAGGTGGACATTCATCACGAGGTAGTCTCAGCTCAACCCCTTCCATAAGGGAACCCATACTAATACATATAAACTTCCGGTCAAGCCCTACCCAACTGAGGTATTGTGGTTGTACGGTAAAATTGGAATGGTATCGCATCCGATCCCAACCATAAGTTTTTTAAAAGTCAAGGCTCATGCCTCATTCAGTTTCATCATCCAACCATTGTGTTTCATAACACATGTCAAAACATTTCAATAGAATGAATTATCATTCCAAGGTTTTCATAATCATTTGCAGCAAGTATTCCCATCTAAAGTGATCAAGTTTTAGCTTAGCACTAGCTATTAATGTGGAGGGTATCACTATGGAGGTGTGCTAACCAAGTATAAGTATCCATGGCTGGTTCTATGATCCTGATGGTATCCATCCTATTTTCCACTAATCACAATTTGTTAACTAAGTAAGAAACTTTAAGAAAACGGAAAAGCAAATCTTGAAGTAAAACTGGGAACGGTATAATTCAAGTTGCATAACCAAGCATGCGTAGTGCATCTAGTATAAGGGGCTTGCATAGATAGCATGCATAGTTCTAGCTTACACTGATAGCTTGCATAGTGGGCTTGCCTTGCTGGTTGCAGTCGTTGAAGTTCTCTTCTTCTTCCTCGAAGTACTCCTCCTCGTCGTAGCCCGGGTTGGTACTAGCGTCTATAAATGCACACAAGGTACACAATCACCAAACAACACTTCACTACTTCTATTTAGCACACAAGGGCTCATATTAGATGATCTAGTATCATCTCAATCATCATGTGGAATATTACCATTTTCTTATTCTTCTTATTTTAGAAAAGTAATTTCTACTCAATTTAAATCCTTAAGACTTAATATCCTCCAATTAAAATAGTAGATCATGTTGACACATGTCATCACCATTTATTCCAATACTTGGGAATGTGATTTAAAATGGTGATCATATATTACAAGATTTAATATTACTATTTAATAATATTAAAGTGACTAGAAATGCCTATATATCCTTATTTTAATACTACCCATGTTTCATATCTGTAAAACCAAATCTTTTAACATATTTGAGTAGAGCAAGGCAAATGTGATTTTTGAGAGTTGGAATCAACTCAAAAGCATTCATAGTTTATTTTCTAAAAATATTTGAAGTGGCAAAAGCCTCTGTCTTGTTATTTTTGGTATAGGTGATCTATAGTTTCAATTGATCTGAATCCAACGGGAGTGACTAGATATTTTCAATACTTTCTACAAAAATTGGAATCATGCATTTTGGATCAGTACATCTCTTTGAATTGAATTTTGAATCTACTAACAGAATAGGGTTTTCACTAAATTGGCAAAATTCTATTTGAACTGCTGGGCTCTGGGCGGGAAACTAAATGGGCCGGCCCAACTGCACAACGCTGGCGCAGCGGGTTGCTGACAGGACGGTCCCACGCGTCAGCGACTAATTCTAACCGAAACGGTATCTAGCAATCCTAGCCCTACGATTAGAACAAGATCCTACAACTAAGGTTCATTGTCTACAATGAACAACTCCGGCGAGATACGGACCCTAACACGGCGGTTGGGGGTCGCTGGGGACTCACCGGGGCTCCAACTAGGGTCGGCGATGGGGGCGAATGGTCTTGTCATCGACGATGGTTTGAACGGTGGTCGCGGTGGCTCCTGCAGTGTCTCCAATTGATGGCTTCCTTCCTCGACTGCAGCGGCGGACTCCGGTCAAATTTCGGCATCGTGGTGCTCGCCTTGCTCAAGGTCAGTGAGGTTCCTGGGTGAGTGGGGAGTGGAATGGTGTGCAGAGTGAGGTCTAGGGTGGCCTCTATTTATATACCAGCGTCGGCGGCAGGGCGGCATGGTCAGGCTCCTCCGGCGATGTTGCTACAGGTTGAGCTAATCATGGCGGAGGGCATGGTTCGATGCGAGGCACTGCGGTGATCGTCAGACACGTGACGGCACGACAAAGGGCGGTCTCGATTAGTCGGGCGATGTCGGTGATCTGTTCGGGTACCCGGGTGTTCGTCACTCAGTACGGTGGTCAGGGGGCACGCGGCGGTGAACAATCATGTCTAGGAGGTCACCGGTGCTATGGCGACTGCGAGTATGAGCGGAGAGAGCGAGGCCCAACGTGTGTGTGCGAGGCAGCTGCGGCGCTCCGTCGTGTGCTCGACATGGCAGAGGTTTAAATGGGCACGGGGATTCCAGCGTCTCCGCTCTTCGCTGTTGGTCAAGGGGTGGACAGGGGGTGGCAGTGAGGTCACGACTTTCATCTAGGTGTTGTGGGAGAGGGCGGCGCGGCGCGCAGCGACTGGTTAGTGGTCGACCGACATGGCTGGCTCGGTACGGGCATGCCACTGGTGCAACGGTGGAGATGAGCTCCTCCTTGGCACGACTAAGGACTAGGAATGATCATGGGTAAGATATGGAGTTGATTGCAGTACAATTGGTCAGCAATGATAGATCAAAACAGTGTATAGTGGTTGAGGTTGTACTCTGCCTGCTAAGTGTTCGACTTCATGGCCTCATTAAATTAATTTTGGAAATTTTTAATGAATTTTGGTGAGTAATCTGGTCATATGCTTGGTAGTCTATGGTTGCTGGTATATGTCAAGTGGAATTGGTTTGAATGGTTTCTGAAAAGTGATGATCTATGCATATGAACTTGATTCAATTTTGCAATGCCTCTTAAATATCTTTGAAAATAGTTTCTGCCATTTGGTAAAGTTTGCTTGTATTCACTTTTACTTGGTCTAGCAAGGGTTGAAAAGAATTGGAATTGTTTCTGTTGAAAATCTTTCACTAGAGACATCCAAAGTGGTCTAGTGGTTAACTTTTGCCAAAATGACCATATGATCATATGATCCATATTTGACTTTCTTTTATTTGATTTTTGCTTGTAAATGATCTAGATGATGTAGTAAACCTTTTAAAACTAATCCTTAACCTTTGTAGCAATCAAACATGGCAAATGCAAGCATTCATACATTACCACAATCACATATGCATTCATATCAAATTTAAAGATACAAGTTTTTGTTAAGCCCAAACTTGGGTGATTAGATCTTGATAAGCTTGTTTAATATTTTTGAGGTGTTACAATATACTGGCACATTTCCCTATTTGATCATGCAAACACTTTTGCATACACCTTTGATACGTTGCACCTGCATTACTTAAGCCGAATGGCATGGTGTGATAGCAATAAGCCCCGTACGGGGTAACAAAGGCAGTTTTCAATTCATCATATGGGATTAACAGTATCTGGTGGAAACCAGAATACGCGTCTAAAAATGATTGAAGTTCACAATCAGTGGTCGAATCAATGACTTGATCTATCTTAGGTAAAGGAAAAGGTTCTTTTGGACATGCCTTGTTCACATTCGTGTAATTGATACACATTGGCCATACCACGACCACGCTCGGGTCATATTTTTTCTTCTCAACCAGAACCGGATTAGAGAGCCAATCTAGGTGAAGCACTTCCATGATAAACCCGGCTGGAAGGAGCTGAGCTATCTCATCACCTATGATTTTTCTCCTATCCTCGGCAAAGCGGCAGAGAGGTTGCTTCACCGGCCTTATGTCAGGTCTGAAATGTAAAGAGTGCTCAGCCAGCTCCCTCGGAACACCATGCAGATCATGAGTGGACCATGCACAAATGTCCTCATTCTGATGGAGGAAGCTGATGAGCTCGCTTTCCTATTTGTCACTCAGACCTGCACCAATAGTGACAGTGCACTCCGGAAACTACTCATCCACCTGAATTTTCTTAGTGTCTTTAGTCAGCTGGAATGACACACTCCCATGTGGGTTAGTCTGTGCCGGCATATTTAGCAGAGCCGACTGAGCCAGTGCCACAGCCCTCTGAATCCTCTTTTTCTTCTGGGCGATCACCAATGACTCGGCTAGGTTTGATCCGGCTGAGGCACACTCAATAGAGCCCCTAAAATCACCTGCAATGGTGATGATCCCATTTAGCCCCGGAATTTTCATCTTCAAATAATTGATATGAGTACTTGCCATGAACTTGGATATCGCTGGCCTGCTCAGTAAAGCATGGTAACAACTGTCGAGGTCTACCACCTCAAACAAGAAATTCTTTGTCCTGCAGTTCTCTCTCATGCCAAATAAGACATCAATTTGGACTTTACGAATTGGCTCACAAGACAACCCCGACACAATGCCATGGAAAGTGGTCTTAGTCACTTGGAGCATGTTCTCCAAGATATGCAACTTGTGCATCGTGTCCTTGTATAGTATGTTGATACTACTGCCATTGTCAATGAGTACCTTGGAGAACATCACATTTAGATTCGTCCCAATGAAATTTGGGTCAAGCACCAAGGCATAAGCCCTAGGACTCGGCATGAGCTTGGGATAATCCTTTATGCTCCAGGTGATCTCTTGGCCCGGCCAGAACATATACTTCGGCACCGCCGGCATAACCGCATTAACTTCCATATGGAGTCTCTACACACTTTCCCTATCTGTTTCTTCCATCGTGAAGACGACATAACTCTGATGATGTTCTCTATACTCATTCCGACCACCTTGGCCGGGGTTTCCGTAACTCCCTTGGTTCTGGTTTTCCACTTGATGCACCTCTCATCTTTCCTAGTTGTCAACACCCGGATTTTTAATCTCAGATGCCCGTTATGCCATACCTCGCAATCCCAGGATTACCATTTTTGCGAGACATAACGGATTGGATATCACAGTACATCATCCATTACAAACCATACATAAGGTTTTACACGAATAAGGATCTCATGATCCAGTCTTAATACAACAAGCAACGGAAATAAAAGATAGCGTAGCGGTGGGGTCCATCTTCAGGGGCACAGGCAATGCTGACAAAGGCAGATAGTCCTAGTTATCATATCCATCCTACTGACCATCATCTTGATAATCTCCTTCATAGTCTGGCCATGATAATAGCCAGGGACAAAAGCCATGAGTACTCTTTAAGTACTCGCAAACTACTACTAACAAGGAGTATAATTCTAAATTAAAGTGCTGAATCTAAGTTTAACTATAAGGTTAATTTTGAAACCTAAGCTGAGTTCTGAAGCAAAGAAAGATAAAGTAAAGTTCTAGAATCACTTAAGTTGGGAAGCTATTTTCATCAACACAACCCTGTTGTGGTCAAGTCAAAGTTCATCATTCATTTCAAGTTATTTAGAAAACATCTGACAACGAAACAGTATGGCCATTCCAACTGTCCATAACCGCGGACGCGGCTATTCGAATAGTTTGACACTCTACAGAGGTGGTACACTTTCACCACAAGATTCGATACATCTGTCAGGGTAACCCTGAATCATCATACTTAGTATGCAGATAATCAAACATAACCTTCCCTTTACACACCCTAGTACAAGCACCTCTCCTATGAGCATGGCCTCCCAACCATGACCATTAGTCATCTTGGGCACTGCATAGGTGGACAACATTGAGAGGTAGCCTCAGCTCAAACCTCTCCCGTGAGGGAACTAATACTAATGCATATAAATTTCCAGCTAAGCCTTACCCAATTCAGGTAATGTGGTTGTACGGTAAATTTGGAATGGTATCGCATCTGAATCCAACCATCAGTTTTATAAAAGGGTTAAGGCTCATGCCTCATCATTTTCATCATCATAAACCAGTTGTGTTTCTCAACACATGTCAAAACATCTCAATAGAATGACTCATCATTCCAAGGTTTTCACAATTCATTTTCACCAATTGTTCCCATCTAAAGTGACTCAAGTTTTTGATCTACTCTAAAATACTAAGTTAAGAGTGTTCACTAAAGGGGAAAGATGGGATCAATATCATGCCATAGAATGACATCTAAAGGTTTCTAAGTAGGTCAAGTTTTATACTTTTTATGCTACCTTCAAAATAAGTAAGGAACCTTGCATACTAAGCGGAGTAAAACTTGCAAGTAAGACTTGGGGTACTAATAGTTAAAAGGGGTGTGATCAAAGCATGCCTAAAGCATCCTTGCTCATTTATCTAGCTAAATTCTAGCTTGCTAACAATAGCTTGCCTTGGTTGGAGCAGTGGTTGAAGTTTTCTTCTTCTTCTTCTTCTTGGTAGAACTCCTCCTCCTCGAAAGCTTGGTCGGTACTAGCGTCTATAAATACATAGGGAGTGCACAATCACCAAACAATACTTAACTAGGCTAAATAGCATTCTAAAACACACAATTGATGATCTATTATCATCACAAGCATCACAAGTTTAATTTCAATAGTTTCATCCTTTTTATTTTAGAAAAGTAATTTCTACTCATTGAAATATTAACTAAAATTTAATATTCACCACCAAAATATGGAATCATGTGGACACATGTCCTCACCACATATTCTAACATGTGGGAATGAGATTTAAGGGTTGGATCAATATTACTTTGGTTTAAGTTCATTATTTAATGATTTAAAGTGACTAGAAATGCCTATATAGCATTATTTTGGTACTAGTCCAAAGTCACTGCATGTTAACCTTAATATTATTACATGGTTAGATAGATATGATGAAATGTGATTTTTGAGAGTTGGAATCAACTCAAAAGCTAACTTGGTTGATTTTATAAAAATGTTGCAAGTTGCAAAAGCTTCTGTCTTCTTATTTTTATTAGGAGAGATCTATAACTCTAATTGAATTAAATTCAACGGGCTTGGATAGAGCATTTCAATACCTTTCAGAAAAAATTAGTTTCATGCAATTTGGATGTATTAAACTCTCTGAATTGAATTTCAAACTAGGGGACAGAAACTAGATTTAACTAAAAAGAAAAATCCAGATTTGAATCGATGGGCTAGCACAGGAAAAGGAATGGGCCGGCCCAGTGGCACTCTGCAGTGGGGGGATGAGCTGACATGGGGGTCCCGCGTGTCAGCGGCACTTAACACGCGAAACGGTGCGTGCGCTGTGGGCCGTAGGATTAGAAGCGAGATCAACGGCTGAGGGTCGTCGTCAACGACGAATAGGTCGCCGGCGAGCTCAAACCCTAGCGGCTCGGTGGGGGTCTACTAGGGGCGTACCAGGGCTCCAGCGGGGTCGGCGAGGCGGGCAAACAACATGGAAGACGATGGCGAGGCGAGGCGCGGTTGCGGTGGAGCTTGAGGTGGTCGCAATCAACGGCGCCCTTCTCCCCCTGCCGCGGCTGCTCCGGCTCCAATTCCGGCGAGCTAATGCTCCCTTTGCTCCGGCAAGAGGTGGTTGAGGTTCATAGAGGTGAGGGTAGTGGAATGGTGTGGAGAGAAGAGGCTGGGGGGCTCCTTTTATAGGCCCGACGGTGAGACCGAGCGGGATGGGCAGGCGACTCCAGCGACAAGGCTACGG
This sequence comes from Avena insularis, assembly GCA_023614405.1. Classification (NCBI taxonomy): domain Eukaryota; kingdom Viridiplantae; phylum Streptophyta; class Magnoliopsida; order Poales; family Poaceae; genus Avena; species Avena insularis. Next base: position 157,949 of record JAJUPC010000478.1, on the reverse strand, counting down.
TGGAGTAGATGCATGGCTGGGGGTGGCGATCGATGGGCGGTTCCCTGGCGGTGCTCTAGAACTTAAATGCGGTCGTAGGGGAGGTGGCACGCGGTCTGGGCGAGGTGGCGCTCTATGCGGCCGAAGCGGCGGTGTCCACGGCGAGTGGTGGCTGTGAGGCTTTGGGCGGCGAACGGGGATGTATGGGGTGTTCTCCAGGTCGAGGTGGAGCGGTGGGCGTGGGCTGGTGCCAAGGGATGGTCTCAGGCGGGGACAGGCATGCCTGGGGCGGCGGGCATGCTTGGGCTCCGGCACGGCGGTTCCCGGCCGCTCTGCCTGTCTGGCCTAGGGCTGGTTGGGCGGTGGAGGTGGACCACTGGCAAGCTGCTAGACATGAGGAGAGGGGCTGGAGAGAGCTGCTGCTGCGAGTGCACTGTCGGCCGGCGAGGTGGTGCTCGGCATGGCATGGCAGTGGAGCTAGGGGGTAGGTGAGATGCTGGTTAGGCTCTGGTTAGATCAAGAGGGGACAAGGGGATTAAATGGGGATCAATTGGGGGCAAAACCCTATAGTAAACAGTGAGCTAGGATTAGAGGTGATATTATGCATGCCAAGTGTTTGATGAAATGGCCGCATGAAAGAAAGTTCTGAATTTTGGTTTCAAAATTTTTGAGTGATCTCCACTAGTGATAGGTAGTCTCTGGTTGCAAGGGTTTTGAAAATGGAGCTCAAATAGATGGTTTTTGAAATAGGGGTGATCTATGCATATGCATTAGATTCAATTTTAAACTATCATTTAAAATAGATAACAGAATGTTTTTAGCAGATCCAAAGGTGGGCCTTGGTACCTCATTATGTGTACTAGCAAGGGGTGCAAAGATCAAGAATGGTTTCTATTAAGTTTTGAGTACTAGGAATAGCCAAAGTAGGCGTGAGAGTTAAATTTGCCAAAATGACCATTCCTCCTTTTTAATTCTTTTTTATTTGATTTTCTTTAGGAAAAGCTTGGGAATGATGTAGGTGATGTTTAAATCACCTAAGAAACATTTTACAAGCATTGGAACACTCAATCATGGCAATTTAAACAACTCCTATTTTAAATGCATACATATATGAATGCTTTCATTTTAAATTTGGAAAAGTTTTTGTTAACCCTATTTTTGGATGATTTGATCTTGATAAGCTTGGATTGAAGTTTTGGGATGTTACAAACCTTCCCCCCTTAAACAAAATCTCATCCCTAGATTTACAAAGAAAACTAGGAACTAAAGAGATCTGGGAACTCTATCCTAATGTAATCTTCGCGTTCCCAAGTAGCTTCCTCCTTGGTATGGTTGCTCCACTGACCTTTGAGAAACTTGATACTCCTGGTCCTGGTGGTTTTGTAGGCTTCTTCTAAGATACGGATGGGTACTTCCCGATAGGTCAGGTCCTTGTTGATTTCCACAGCTCTGTGATCGATGTTCTTGAAAACTTCAGTCTTCTCAGGCACTTCCAAGCATTTGCGAAGTAACGAGATATGGAACACATTATGGATGGCTGATATCTCTTCAGGCAATTCCAGTTGATACGATACTTCTCCTCGGCGGTTTAGAATCTTGAAAGGTCCGATATATCTGGGAGCTAACTTTCCTTTCAGACTAAAGCATTGAGTTCCCTTCAATGGTGAAACCTTGAGATATACGAAATCTCCGACATTGAAAGTCAGGTCTCTCCTTCTCTTGTCAGCATAGCTCTTCTGTCTAGATTGGGTGGCCTTGAGGTGCTCACGGACTTTGTGAACTTTCTCTTCTGCTTCTCGGAGAATGTCGAGTCCAAAGATCTGACTCTCTCCTACTTGCGACCAATTCAAAGGGGTACGACACTTTCTTCCGTATAGGAATTCAAATGGTGCCATCTGCAAACTAGCTTGATAACTATTGTTATATGACAATTCTGCGAAAGGCAGGCAGTCTTCCCATTTTGATCCGTATTCCAACACACAAGCTCTAAGCATATCTTCTAAGATCTGATTGACTCTCTCAGTTTGTCCATCTGTTTGCGGGTGATAAGCGGTACTTAAGTTCAACTTGGTTCCTAAACCTTCCTAAACTTTCTGCCAAAATCTTGAAGTAAACTGGGTTCCTCGATCTGATACGATGCTCTTCGGGGTTCCATGCAGACTAACAATCTTAGCAATATATAGCTCTGCTAGCTTTGCACTCTGGTAGGTAGTCTTGACAGGTATAAAGTGGGCTACCTTGGATAGTCTATCAACGATGACCCAGATTGAGTCATTTCCCCTACTAGAAGTAGGTAAACCGGTGATAAAGTCCATTCCGACGGAATCCCATTTCCATTCCGGAATCTGCAAGGGTTGCAATAGTCCTGCAAGTCTCTGATGCTCTGCTTTGACTCTTTGACAGATGTCACATTTGGCGATGTAGCTTCCGATCTCTCTCTTCATCTTGTGCCACCAAAATTGCTCTTTCAAATCCTGATACATCTTTGTTCCTCCGGGGTGGATAGAATAAAGAGTATCATGAGCTTCCTTCATGATAATTTCCTCCAACTCCGAATCTGCTGGCACACAGATACGTCCCTTGTACCACAGTACTCCTTCTTCGTCTTCGGTGAATCCAGGTACCTTTCCTCTACCAATACGACGTTTGATTCCGTCGATACTTTCATTTCCCTTCTAGGCTTCCTTGATTTGGCTAATCAAAGTGGGTTGAAGTTCAATGCTAGCTAGGAATCCTTTGCTAACTAACTCAGTCCTGAACTGCTCCAACTCCTCATACAAACTTTGTTGCTTCTCTTTGATCATCGTGTTAAGCCTGCACGGCAATCTGCTCAGAGCATCTGCTACCACATTGGCTTTGCCGGGGTGATAGTGAATGTCAAGGTCATAATCCTTGTTTAACTCTATCCATCTTCTTTGCCTCATATTCAGCTCCTTCTGAGTGAAGATATACTTCAAGCTCTTATGATCTGAGTAAACCTCACAGCGATTACCCATCAAATAATGACGCCATGTCTTCAATGCTAGAACCACGGCTGCTAGCTCGAGATCATGGGTCGGATAGTTCTGCTCATGTTGCTTCAATTGTCGAGACAGATACGTGATGACTTTGCCTTCTTGCATCAATACACATCCTAGGCCAATCTTGCATGCATCACAATATACATGAAACGGCTTCTTGATGTCTGGCATGATCAAAATTGGGGCGGATATCAATCTCTTCTTCAGCTCTTGGAAACTGGCTTCACACTTGTCTGTCCATTCAAACTTCTTGTCCTTCTTCAACAATTGGGTCATTGGTCGGGCTATGCTCGAGAATCCTTCTACGAACTTGCGGTAATATCCCGCTAATCCGAGAAACGAACGAACTTGGGTTTGATTGGTTGGGGCTTCCCATTCCTCGACATCTTTGATCTTGGTGGGATCAACAGAGACTCCTCCGACAGAAACAATATGTCCTAGGAATCCTACTTCTTTCAGCCAAAACTCACACTTACTGAATTTGGCATACAACCGATGCTCTCTCAGGGTTTCTAGAATGAATCTCAGATGTTGCTCATGCTCTTCTTCTGACTTGGAGTAGATAAGGATGTCGTCGATAAACACAACTACAAACTTATCTAGGAAATTCATAAAGATCTTATTCATGAGATTCATGAAATAAGTAGGGGCATTGGTTAATCCAAAAGACATAACCGTATACTCGTATAAACCATAGCGAGTAGTAAAGGCGGTCTTCGGAATATCCGCTTACGAATCTTAAGTTGGTGATAACCAGTCCTAAGATCAATCTTTGAGAATACCTGAGCTCCGGTCAACTGATCAAATAGATCCTCTATCTTTGGCAAAGGGTACTTGTTCTTGATGGTGACGTCATTCAACTTTCTGTAATCTTTACACAGACTATTGCCTCCATCTTTCTTGTCGACGAATAACACTGGTGATCTCCATGGCAATGCGCTTGGCTGAATCAAGCATGTTGCTAACATGGCATCCAACTGCTTCTTCAGTTCTACTAACTCTGAGGGGTTCATGGTATAGGGTCTCTGGGCTATAGGTCCGGTTCCGTGGATTAGTTCGATAATGAACTCAATATCCCTATCCGGGGGCATACCTGGCAATTCATCTGGGAATACGTCGGGGTATTCACAGACTACTCTGACTTGGTCAATGGTGGGCAGGGCTACACTCTTGTTGCACTTGAATTGACGTGGTAAGATTTCAGAGATATGCTCTACTGTTACTCCAGAACTACTGGTCATGGTGATGGCTTTCTTAGCATAGTCTATCAGTCCTTTATGCCTTGACATCCAGTCCATACCTAGTACTACTTCCAATCCTTTGGTTCCAAGTACAATTAGGTTGGCATAAAAATCTATCCCATGTATTCTGATAGGTACAACTTTGCAAATTTTTCTAGCTTTTGTTGTTGAACCGGGGATTTGAACTATCATGACATGCTTCAGGTTGGTTGGGTGAATCTTACTAGTGCATACAAATTCTTTGGTGACAAATGAATGCGATGCTCCAGAATCAAACAATACTCTTGCTAAAACTGAGTTGACAGAAAACATACCCAGCACTACATCTGGCGCTTCCTGGGCTTCCTCTGCATATGGAAGAGACGACCATTGCGGTTGTGTGGGTTCCCTGGGGCAAATCTCCTTCCTGGTTGAACACGACGCTGCTGCTGAGCTGGGGCATTCACAGGGGCATTAGCGGCAGTCTTCTTGGGACACTCATTGGAGTAGTGACCTTTCACTCCACATTCGAAACAAGTGATCTGGGACTTGTCCTTGACTGCGACAGGCACATCATTGCTGCCAGTTCTGGGCGCAGTGTTGTTGTTGTTGTTCTTGGGAGGGGCACGGTTGAAATTGTTGGCATTACCGGAGTTGTGATTGTTTCCTCCGGACTTCACATTACCTCCGCTACGGTTGGGGTAGCTTGGGAGAGAATTTGGGGGTCGGTTGTTCCTTGGTGCATATCCTGGTGAGGAGTTGGGACGGTACTTCTGGTGACTACTGGATCCAGACTGCTGCATCATACGGCGCTTGCGGTTGTCGTTTGCCTGGTTAATCTTCCCTTTCATCTGAATAGCAAAGTCGACTAGCTCTTCGAGATCATCAAAACGGATGTTGACGAGGACAATCTACATCTCATCATGCAGTCCGTTTAAGAATCTCTCCTTCTTCTTGGCCTCCGTGTTGATCTCATCCGGTGCATATCTGGCCAGTGACAAGAATCTGTCACGGTACTCCACCACAGTCATTCTTCCTTGCTTCAATTCACGGAATTCATCTCTCATCCTGTTGACAAGACCTTGCGGCATGTGGGTGCGGCTGAACTTGACCTTGAATGCTTCCCAGGTCATCACCTATCCATGGTTCATATTGCGGATGCTATTCCACCAAGCTTCTGCATCTCCCGCCAGATAGTGGGTGGCGAAGAGAACTTTCTCATTCTCATCAACTCTGGCAACCTCTAAGTTGTTTTCCATGGTCTGTAACCAGTCATCAGCATCTAATGGGTTTTCAGATTGGTTGAAGATTGGGGGATTTGTGTTCTGAAAGTTTTTGAGTTTGGATCCTTGGTGATCCTGATTTCCATGTCCATGGCTTTTAATCCCACTGCCCCGGTTTTCACTCAAAGTACATATAACCTAGGGTTACATAAGTTTAGGGTTTAGGGTTTTATTTTGGGTTGAGGGTTTAAGGGTTCATGGTTTATGGTTTAGGATTTTAGGGTTTTGGCTTTTCCAATAATTTTCAAACTTTATATATATGGTTATATTTATGGAATAGAATGGCGTTATCGCAATTTAATAAAAGTATTTCAAAATTTGATCTATAAGTGCATTATACCTCCTTGGTAAGGGTTTAGGGTTCTAGGGTTAGGAAGTTAGAGTTCTAGGTTTAGGAGGTTATTCGGGTTTGCGGTTAAGGGTTTATGATTTTCAATAATCTTCAAGCTTTATGCTTATATTCATGTAATAGAATGGAGTTACCACAATTTAACGAAAGTATCTCAATTTTTGATCTATAAGTGCACGGTACCTGCTGGTTTAGGGTTTATGGGTCGCTGATTTAGGGTTTCACGGATTAGGTTTTATGGGTTGTCTAGGGTTTAGGGATTAGCGATTTTTCAATAATGCTCAAAGGTTTATACTTATATTCGTCGAATAGAATGGCGTTACCTGCTTTAATGAAAGTATCAAAAATGTTGATCTATAAGCGCATGATACATGCTTGGTTAGGGTTTTATAGTTTAGGTTTTATCATTGTATAGGGTTTAGAGTTTAGCGAATTTAGAATAATGCTCAAGCTTTATTGTTATATTTGTCGAATAGAATGACATTACCTAATTTAATGAAAGTATATCAAATTTTGATCTATAAATGCATGCTACGTGCTTGGTAAGGGTTTAGGGTTTAGGGGTTTTGGGTTTTTGGAATTTTCGATAATGTTCAAGTGATTTTATGCTTATATTCGTTGAATAGAATGGCATTACATCAATTTATTGAAAGTATCTCAAATTTTGATGTATAAGTCCACAATACCTGCTTTGGTTAGGGTTTATGGGTCGAGGATTTAGGGTTATAGGATTTTACGGTTTAGCCTATGGGTTGTTTAGGGTTTAGGGTTTAGCGAATTTTCAATAATGCTCAAGATTTATGCTTATACTCGTAGAACAGAATGGGTGTTAGCTGATTTAATGAAAGTATCTCAAATTTTGATCAATATGTGCATGACACATGCTTGGTTAGGGTTTATGGCTAAGGGTTTAGGGCTTTAGGGTTTAGGGTTTAAGTTTTAGAGGTTGTTTATGGTTTAGGAAAAAATTTATATTACTCAGGATTTATGCTTATATTCGTCAAATAGAATGGCGTTACCCAATTTAGCGAAATAATCTTAAATTCTGATCTATAAGTGCATGCTACGTGCTTGGTGAGGGTTTAGGGTTATAGGGTTTAGGGGTTTAGGATTTGGGTTTTACTGGTTTCGGTTTTCGGGAATTTTCAATAATTTTCAAACTTTATTGTTATATTCGTGGAATAGAATGGCCTTACCACAATTAATGAAATATCGAATCTCAGATTTTGATCTATAAGTCCATGATACCTGCTTGGTTAGAGTTTTTATATAGGTCGAGGGTTTAGGGTTTTAGGGTTTTAGGGTTTTACGGTTTAGGTTTTATGGACTGAATAGGGTTTTGGGGTTTTATCGAATTTTCAATAATACTCAAGCTTTATGCTTATATTCGTCGAATAGAATATATATGGCGTTACCTAACTCATTAAAAGTATCTCCAAATTTGATCTATAAGTGCATCATACATGATCTGTTAGGGTTTATGGGTTGAGGGTTGTGGTTTTAGTCAAATATTGGAGAACCACCGAGAGTTTTGCAAGATTTCACTTTTTTGATATGAATAGTAATGACACCAAATTTGGGCCAGTCTTTTAAAAAAAATAAAGAAACAAAAAATAAAATGAAATACAACCATTCGTTTCACCGTTGGTGTCTTAGTGTGTGCATTGACTAGTTTCCATGAAAATATATAAAATTTGATAACTCTTGAAAAACTCGTTTCACAATATGGCGTACCATGTTTGAACATTCATGGCTTTCTAGAACTAGATGACCAATGTCAAGGCCATATGTATTACCATACTTTATGATAATGTAACCATGTTTGGTAGATTGGTGCATATTGGTATTTCAACATTGTTTAGAAAAAGAGCTTCCATATTTGGAGTTATTTTAAATGCTCCAATCGATAATAATGGCTTTAATTTTGTCATATGATATATGGCGTACCATGTATGAATTTGCATGGCTTTCAAACCAGGTGACCAAGGTCATGGCCACACCTTTGCTATAGTTTATAACAACATGTTTGTATTTGGTAGATTGGTTTGTATTATTGGCATTTAAAATATTATTTACAAAGGAAGCTTCTGAATTTGAAGATATTTTCAATTTTCCAAGCGACGATAATGGCTTTTGTCATGAAGAAACTAAAAATAAGTATGGCTCAAAATCCCATTGCCCTAGTTTCCACACAAGATATATATAGCCTGGGGTTTAGGGTTTGTGTTTTTTGGGTTGAGGGTTTAAGGGTTTAGGGTTTATGGTATATGATTTAGGATTTTAGGGTTTAGGGCTTAGGAGTTTAAGGTTGGTATTTAGGGTTTAGGGTTTTCTAGGTTTTAGGGTTTATGAATTTTCAATAATAATGTTCAAGCTTATATATATATTCTTATATATATTTGTGGAATAGACTCGTGTTATCACACTTTAATGAAAGTATCTCGGATTTTGATCTATAAGTGCATCATACCTGCTTGGTAAGGGGTTGGGGGTTTAGGTATTTTATGGTTTTGGGGGTTTAGGTGTTTAGGGTTTAGGTTTTTTGGGAATTTTCGATAATGTTCAAGCTACTTTATATATTCTTATATTCATGGAATTGAATAGCGTTAGCACAATTTGCGGAATGTTTATCTAAAATTTTGATCTACAAGTGCATGTGATACCTCAGTTGCCAATGTCGTTTACGCGGGGTTGAGGGTTTAGGGTTTTAGGGTTTAGGGCATTTCCAATAATTTTCAAACTTTATTGTTATATTCGTGGAATAGAATGGCGTTACGGCAATTTAATGAAAGATCGAATCTCAGATTTTGATCTATAAGTCCATGATACCTGCTTGGTTAGGGTTTATATGGGTTGAGGGTTTAGAGTTTTAGGGTTTTACGGTTTAGGTTTTATGGACTGAATAGAGTTTAGGGGATTTATCAAATTTTCAATAATACTCAAGCTTTATGCTTATAGTCGTCGAATAGAATATATATGTCGTTACCTAACTCATTGAAAGTATCTCCAAATTTGATTTGTAAGTGCATGATACCTATTCTGTTATGGTTTATGGGTTGAGAGTTTGGGGTTTTAGGTTTAGGTTTTATTAGGTGTTGTTTAGGGTTTAGGGTATTATCGATAATGCTCAAAATTTATGCTTATATTCATCGAATAGAATGGAGTTACCAGTTTAATGAAAATATATCAACTTTTGATCGATAAGTGCATGCTACGTGTTTGGTAAGCATTTTGGGTTTAATTAGTGTTTAAATTTTAGGGTTTCGGGAATTTTAAATAATGTTCAAGCTTTATGCTTATATTCATGGAATAGAATGGCGTTACCGCAATTTAATGAAAGTATCTCAAATTTTGATATATAAGTGCACGATACCTACTTGATTAGGGTTTATGGGCCAAGGGTTTAGGGTTTTACATTATAGTTTTATGGGTTGTTTCCTGGGTTCAGAGAATTTTTGGTAATGCTCATGATATATGCTTATATTCGTCCTATAGAATGGCGTTACCTTACTTAACTAAAGTATCTCAATTTTTGATCTATAGCTGCGTGATACCTACTTGGTCAGGGTTTAGGTGTTTAGATTTTATGGTTTAGGATTCCGTGAATTCTCAATAATATTTTCAAACTTTATGGTTATATATATATATTCGTGGAACAGAATGGTGTTACCGCAATTTAATGAAAGTATCTCAAAAATTGATCTACAAGTCGATGATATCCTGCTTGGTCATATTTATTGTTAAATAAAATTGAATGTACCCGGGTAATAAAACAAGGGAGAAACAGGAAGAGTTCCTTGAGATTTAGGCGCTGTTTGGTTGGGCTCAAACTCTGGCTTTTGATTTTTGGCTTATAAAGCTATGAACGTGTTTTTGGCTTTGTTTTTTAGCTTTTACTTGACGATGTCAAACTCCTTGTTCTGGCGATGCTTTGCCTCTCATCACTCTCGGGGTTAGTAGGGTTCTCATTAGCGATAACAAATAGGGGTTCTGAGGCACTAGGTGGGCTATTGATCCTCGAGTCACATTTAACTAAGGTTCAAACAAGCCACAACACACATCAAGCAACACATTAAGCACTTAGGCAAGCAAACACGCTCTACTATGGGGACCATGGAGTTAATTACTCGAGATTTAGGGGAATCCTGATCTTAGGACTATATATCCTAAATGTCACATTATGGGGGTTTTGGTCACTATCTTGTGTATGAAGCCTTCGTCGAGTGTTTGGACGCTTCTTGATAGTGTAGCACCTGATGTCTTCGGATTAGGGGGATTCCATTGGTAGGGCGATATTGTAGTCTCCTTGTGTTTGCTGGTAGTTGCTTCTCTTGGTCTCATTAGCACTGCCTTCACTTGGTTCCGGAGCCCTATTTGTTTCAAATCCGTATGTTTTAAGTTTGGACGAGAATTAGAGGAAACCAATTTTGAAATCATTTAAAATTTGGAGAGGATAAGAACTAGAACTTTTCTAAATGATTTTGAGAAAGTAGTTTTTGAGAGACGATCTTTCCAAAATAGTTTTCCTGTCTAACAACCATGCTAACTAAGGTTCTCCTATAGTCAGGATGGCTCTGATACCAAGTCTATGGGGCCCCGGATTAATCCTACGAGAATCTCTATTATGCATACACCATGATCCCATGATCAGTTAGTCATGGCACATAGCCGACAAGTATCAAAGTAAACATCCATTACTTAAGCGGATACATGTTATACATTACATGCCATTATGTCTACATCAATAATCAGTAGCGGAACTTTGTCAAGCGTAGAGCCCAAGCCATGTCTTAACCTACAGGTTACTGACTGGGAGAACATCCTAGCTCACATAGTCATCAACGTCACCTTCCTCTTGATATCTGACCAAGTTAATAGCCAGGGACAATGCTAGTGAGTACTTTGAATGTACTCGCAAACCACCTTAAGAAAATAATAATAACAAGAGGATATGCAATATGGCTGTGGTAGTAGGAGGGCTCCAAGAGAGGTTCTTTTCTCAAATAGTTTCTCTTGTAGATATAGCATCTACATATCTTTGTTGAAAACTTTTATAAAACATTTTGGGAAACATTTTTGAAAGTGTTGGAAAACACTAGGATTGGGTCACCCATTAGTTCCTCCTTCTGGTCATCCCATGACCAAATCCTTTCCTTTCTTTCCGACCATCCCATGGTCCAAACATTTATCCTTTCTGACCATCCCATGGTCAGAACATTTCCAAAGCCATTGCTTTTCCGAAATCCTTTTTGAAATCAAAACCAGCACCGCTCTATAGTAGTTTGTCCAACCCGTCCATAACCACAGACACGGCTATTTGAATAGATTTACACTCTGCAGAGGTTGTACACTTTACCCACCATCTGGGTACCCTACCCTGATCTACACCGATCGTGGGTTGAGTAACCGATCAACACTCTCCGGATGCCCACTCCAATATAAGTGCCTACCCTATGAGTTTTTTCCCCTCAACATTGGGACACCCTATATAGTTCCCAAGCCAACCAGAGCGCTTTATCCACTGCACAAAGTGTGCGCTTTCAATGAGGGGCTCATAGTAACGCGTGGAGGCCCGTAGACCCTTCGTTCCTTCTCCAGGTCTATGTCTCACATGGACCTTTACAGGATAAGGCCCACCCTCTAGGATTTCCCTTTGTAGGCATCTTATACCAGAGTAAAGAAACATCAAGCCCAGCCCTGTCCCATTCCAGAGTAATGTGGTTGCACGGATTAAGTTGTTATAGCTAAAGTTGCAAAGAACCGGGTCCGTTTTCATAAACATTTTACCTCCTGTTTCCTTCAGCATCTTTCGTAAAACGAAAACCTTTTTATTTCTCAAAATTCTCTTGGTAGGTCAAACCTCACCAAGGTTTGATCATAAAACTCTTTGTAAAACTTTTCCGGGGTCTTCCCAGCCTATAGCTTTGCTTCGGTTAAATCGGGGTCTCTAAAAGGGGTATGGTGTATGCACCATCTATTCTACTAGGGAAAAGTAGGTGTCGTCAAGGGGGTTGTACTTAGTAGTACAAATGTGAAATGTCTTAGAGGATCCAAGCCACTACCATGTATAGATCATTAAATAATAAAACAATGCAGTTTCATAATCAGTAGATAAAAACATCCATAAGTAAAATAGTAGGACAAGTCTTATGAGTAAGAAGGTGGCTTGCCTGAGATCAGCAAACTGGTAATATATGTCCCTGGACTTCTTCTTTAGATAACCAAGAATACCAAAGCCAATAATAATAATAATATCTCTTCTTCTCGTTGTCTGAACAAGCGCAACTATCACCGTCATCGAGTATACATGCAAACAAGCGATGCCACAATCAAAACAAGGCATACAAGTATCAATACATACAGCAAGCAATGAACAATACTAGTTTAAAATTTAGTAGGTTTTGAGTGGTTGGCTTTTGCACAAGTGGAATTACTTGAAATGCCTTTGCGGGTTTTCTTTAATGATTTGGATGCCAAAACTACTTAATTAAGGGGGTTTAAATATAAGGTCCAAGATCTGTAGGATACCTTTGTATAAAAAATGTTACCATCAGATACATAGTGATAATATGCAACCAACAAAAGTGGTTTCACTATTTTATCATTTTCCTTTGATTTAATATTCATTTTCTAGTGGGAAATACTCTAGTTTTAGGAGATAATTCCCCAGAAGAGTTCTGTGAGACCAAAAATTATTTCCTTGGGTGGTTGTGTAGGGCTCGATGTACTTATTCACTAATAGTTGGAATCATGTCAAATAATTACTAGAATGCCCTCAGGAATTTTCCAAAGTCAGTTTTGTAGTTGTTTTCTCTTTTTCACCAGATTAATTCTACAAAAGATTTTGATATGCTTCCAAAGACAAATGATGGGTATTTTAATTATATTTCTATAGTAATTGGAATCACCCAATTTGGATTTGTAAAACTTCTGTAGTGATTTTTCTACTTGAACTACCCTAGGAAGAGATGATTAATTCACCAAAATTAAAAAGAGCCTCAGTAAAATTTGATCTCCTGGATTTTGATAGACCTTAGTGTACCACATCACAGAGAGTTGGAATCAACTCAAAACATATTGTAGTTTTGCTTAAGGAATTTTTGAAAGTAATATTTGGGTGGATTTTGTCATTTTGCTACAGTCGAAACATAGCTCCGCTTGATGGGATATTAATACCATTGGATAGGCATTCCCAATATCTTCCATAGGAAGTTGGGTTTACCCTTTTTGGAGGTGTAGATCTCCTTAGGGAATTTATCTACTGATTTAGATACTTATTTGAAGTTTTAAAGCCAAAATATAATGAAAATTTATTTTGGCAAGTTTCTTGCTCTGCATGCTGCAAAAAACATGTGGTAATACCTGGAAATTTGGATCTGGACAGAACTGGGTGTTTTCCATTTTTATTCCGATTTAAACTAAACGTCCTTTGAACATATCTGGAAATATAGGAAAACAAAAAAGAAAAGGCCACTGTGGGCCAGATCTGGAGGGAGCTGAGCCGCATCGGGCCAGGCCGGCCCAACCTCGCCAGTGGGAGTTCGTGCGCTGGCGCGTTCAAAACGCGGCGTGGGGCCGCCCATTAGTGGCTCGACGAGGCGAAGGGGTACGGCGCTCCCCTGGCCGTCCGATTAGAGAGGAGATCGATGGTACGGAGCTCGTCGTCCACCTCCGAGGCGCGGCGGTGCGCGGAAACCCTAAGCGAGTTCGGGCGGTAGCGGGGAGCTCACCTGGGTGTGGGAGGGACGCCGACGAGGCGACGGGGTGGCGCGGTTGAGTACGGGGAGCTCGGGGATGGGCGGCACGGTCAGTTCCGAGGCTGGGAGGTGGTTCCCACGTCGGTCAGAGGCCGGCGGCTCCGAGCTCGACCGTAGCAGCACTTGGGAGGGACCTGGGTAGAAATGAAGGCAGGGTCAGATGTAGGGGGAGGAGGGGAGCTCAGCTAGGTAACATGCAGAGGAAGAAATAGAGGGATGGAGGAGATATACTTGAAACGAGGGAGGAGGCCTAAGCTCCTTGTTCTTCTTCTCACGGGCAAGGTAGAGCTGGGGAGAGGGAGTGGGCTTTGGGGGAGGTGAGTGGGGAGCAGAGGGAGTAAATGAGAGGCAGAGGGAGGCACGGGGTGGCCTCTTGCCTATTTAACTCGGGGTGGATCGGTTCATGATGGACAAGGTCCAAGAGGGGGCATGGAGGGGTGGTGCTCGAGGATAGGGTGAGGATGGCGGTGGAGAGGTCGTGATGGGGTCCTAGGCATGACCAGAGAGAGAGGGGAGAGGTCGCTGCCCAGCTTTTGGTATAAAGAGGGACACACCAATAAATGACATATTTTTTCCTCCTTTCAAGGGACAAAGGACATGGGAGAGGGTGATGCTATAGTTATTTCGACCAGAGGGTGATGGTGGTTGCTGTGGAGAAGTATTGGAGAGGTGTGAGGGAGGTTTGCCTTGGTTTTGATCATAGCTTAGATTAATTTCAAATATTGGCCAAACTAGTAATTATGATGGAGTTTCTCCAACATGATCTTGGCAGGATGGGATAAAGGTACTGGTAGATAGGTATAGTCAGGGTGTACCTCCAGGAATTTTGTGGCATTTATTGGGTCACTTTAGATCATGTTTATCTCATTTATTCAAATAGTGCAAAAATGGTTTCTAGAAGCTCATTTGATATTTTCACATTGGGGAAGGTTGGTTTTTGATGTGAGATGGTCCTAAATACCATATCACATATTGGGGAATTTTCTCAAGACTTATTGGGGCATAAAAGTATTTAACACATTTATTTTATTGTTTCTTCCATTTAGGAAAAAGGGCAAAAAGAATTATTAAAGGTCTTCAAAAATATTTATTTTTTAAGTGGGAGGATAGAGTATGATATATAGGACTCAAAAGTGCTTAAAGTTGGGGAAGTTCTTTGTCAGAAACCAAACCTTCCTTTGTATATGGAGTTTTTAAGATTTTGCCCATTAAATGAATTAGATAGTTTTTGAGCCATAGTAATTATGGATAATATTATATAAATCTTTATAATCAAGGTATATGATGTATACAAGGTGCATATATCATTTGCAACCTCGGGATTTGAGAATCTAACTTGATTTTGGTGAGGAACAATAATTAAAGGATCTAGGGTGACGTTATTTTCATACCATCAAAACATGGTTGTATCTTGGAGCTCAAGGCTCCCCTTGGTTCATGGGTTATATGGATAGATATACCAAGTTATGTATATCACCATGGTAAAGAAGTTTTGGCTTGATCATGCTTGAGCTCTCCAAGGATTGATTCCAAACTTTGAATAGAATAAGACTGCCAAAGCTGATTACCAAGTAGCCTTCAAAACCTTCTGGGTTTTTGAAGCACAAGGATCCATTTGGAACAAGTGAAGTTGGTATTGCTGGACCGTTATGAGTAGAACACAATCATGCAAAGAGTTGGTGAGAATATGATAACATGTAGGTGGGAGCTTCTTCCAAAGTAGGCATGTTGATAAGATTTGCAGGAATTATTATTTTCTTGCCTACAAAACTATCAAGAACAAGGGGGTTAGAGGATGGTCTAACCAAGGGAAAGAGTGGGCTTTGTTAGTCCTTATGATGTTCTACCAGATTGTTCAAGTTCATTGCCAAAAATGCTCAAGGGTTGAGAAAGAGAGGCACACAAAGGAGTGATGTTGAAATAGTTTCCAGACTTGGTCAAAATTTAGTAGATTTAGGGTTTTTGACTAGAATATGAGTGGGGATGCTTTTGAGGGTTTGCCAGGTATCAAAGCATCATAAAGTGGATTATGTTGAAGCGTAGATTGGGTAGAATAGATCCATGCTTGATATTGGTCTTCATTGACTTGGAAACTTCTAGAATAGATCACTTCAGAATTGATCTGGTTAAGGGTTTTAGATGATCACCTAGTGGCTAGAGATCGGATCCATCTTGTATTCCTGCTTAGGGTTTGGTGATCTTAAAGTATCTTGATCCTAGAGGGTGATCTCCTAGAGTACCTCACTTTAGTTCCTAAGCAAATAAGTGGGACAACGGATCAAGACAAATCATCTTAACAGATCAAGGCAACTCATCTTACAAACAAATCAACTACTACTAGGGTTACCATCAAGCTTATCTTGGGGTAAGGATGGGTATTTTGAATAGGTTGGAGTTTGAATAAGGTAAGGTCCTTGGTACATCTACCAATAGTAGAGTTCAAAAGATTTATAAAATGGTTTTGGAAAACCTAGAGGTAAGAGTATTTTGAAGGTTCTGTCTTGAAAACTTAAGGAGATTAAATCTTATAGATCTCCATAATTTTGACAATGGAATATACTAAAAAGGTTTTAGGGTTGCAAGGCATCTTGGCTCAGGTTTTTGAAATGCCATAACATTTGGGAAAATGAAACATAAGCCAAGACAGTTTTTGTTAAATATTTTTTGCCAACTGAGTTTGAGCTAAGGAGTATATCACCTGTTGCACATTCAGAGGCATAAGCACAGACAAGCAATCAAGCAACACTGCATCAATCAACAAGAAAAAGTTTTTGTTCCCGCTGATTCTTGCATTCTAGACAACTAATTAGGGTTGCTGAAATTGGGATGTTACAGACCTTTCCCCCTTAAAAGAATCTTGTCCTGAGATTCAGGAGAGTAAGGCTAGGGAATTCTGTGTGGGAGTTTGTGCCATGTGTTTCTCACGTACTAACTTGTTGGCTTTGTCTTTGAACAGGGTCACTGCGATGGTGAGGTTGGACTTCAATCGTCTTGGATGCAAGAGTGTTGAGCGGGCTTCAATCGGGATTGTGAGGAGTGAACTTCCTTCTCTAAGTATTCACGGCGTCTCTCTTAAGAGACTATCGTATCCTAGTTTATGTCTTTGGGTCTGTCTGCTGGATTGCTTCTGGCAGAGGGTTATTCTATTTTGTGGGAAAGACGCAGCCTTTCGTCCTTAGGGTTAAACTAGGGTGCCTCGGAGTTAACGCAAACCTTCCTTCTTGGAGTCGCTAGATGATGTTAGGTGGATATCGCAATCTTCTGCCCGAAGTTGAAACCTTCCGATGACGTCCGGAAACTAGGTGTTATGAGGCTTATATACTACTCTTATTCGTACTTAGCCGATCAGAGTACTTGAATTAGCGGATCGTCCAAACTATTTAGAACTAACGGGGTTAGCGAATCTGCGATTCCTTAGGGTGGTCTTCAGCTGAACTACTGAGGCTTCATAGAATCTTTAGTTAGTTTCTCCTCTCATGACTTGCGAGTTGTTGTTTGGCAAAAAGTCATCGGATCTGGAGATCTTTTCCGGTGGACAATCTTCGGGATTTGAGTAGGAAAGAAGCAGTCTTTTCCACCTTAGAGCTTCACTAAGGTTCTTTGAGAAGGGTGTAGATCTTCTATCTTGAGGTGCGGACATGATGCTAAAGAAGGATGTATCTCCTTGGGTCTTCAATTGCGGTCCTCGAGTGACGTTCTATTGCATAACCTTGTCGGGGTGGGTTCCTAATGAAGCCTTAAGGAGTTAGCTTAGGACGATTGAGCAGTCACGGCTCTTCTAGTTGGTCTCTAGTCAGTTTAGAGACATCCAGCTTCAGTTAAGTTGTCTTCACTAGAAATTTTGATGTTTCTTCTTCACGATGGTGGAGTAGACTCGTTGTCTTCAGGCAGTCCGGTCTTCAGGATTTTGGAGTATTCTGGCCTTTTGGTGAGGAACTTCTCGTTGTTTGGGCAGGGTCAACTAGAATAGTTAGTCTCTTGAGGGGGTTGGAAGATCTAATATACCGAAGGTTGGTGGAGTTATCTCTTTACTTGTTGTCTTAGTTAGTAGGTCTTGTGGTTTCTTGTGGGTCGTGAGGATCCTCTGGTGGTAGACTTCTGGCTTCAACAGGATTCTTGCCATAAAAGAATGATGGATAATGGAGTGGTACGATATCGACAAGTCTTGAGTGGTGAGTTTGGCGGGGTATGCCATCCTGCTGAGGGGGAGCCTTCGAGTGGTTCTATCTTGACGATGTCAAACTCCTTGTTCTGGCGATGCTTTGCCTCTCATCACTCCTGGGGTTAGTAGGATTCTCATTAGAGACAACAAACAGGGGTTCCTGAGGCACTAGGTGGGCTACCAATCCTCGAGTCACATTTAACTAAGGTTCAAACAAGCCACAACACACATCAAGCAACACATTAAGCACTTAGGCAAGCAAACACGGTCTACTATGGGGACCAAGGAGTTAATTACTCGCGATTTAGGGGAATCCTGATCTTAGGACTATAAATCCTAAATGACACATTATGGGGGTTTTGGTCACTAGCTTGTGTATGAAGCCTTCGCCGAGTCTTTGGACGCTTCTTGATAGTGTAGCACCTGATGTCTTTGGATTAGGGGGGATTCTGTTGGTAGGGTGATATTGTAGTCTCCTTGTGTTTACTGGTAGTTGCTTCTCTTGGTCTCATTAGCACTGTCTTCACTTGGTTCCGGAGTCCTATTTGTTTTAAATCCGTATGTTTTAAGTTTGGACGAGAATTAGAGGAAACCAATTTTGAAATTATTTAAAATTTGGAGAGGATAAGAACTAGAACTTTTCTAAATGATTTTGAGAAAGTAGTTTTTGAGAGCCGGTGTTTCCAAAATAGTTTTCCTGTCAAATGACCATGCTAACTAAGGTTCTCCTACAGTCAGGATGGCTCTGATACCAAGTCTGTGGGGCCCCCGGATTAATCCTTCGAGAATCCCTGTTATGCATACACCACGATCCCATGATCAGTTAATCGTGGAACATAGCCGACAAGTATCAAAGTAAACATCCATTACTTAAGTGTATACATGTCATACCTTACATGCCATTATGTCTACATCAATAATCAGCAGCGGAACTTCATCAAGCATAGAGCCCAAGCCATTCCTTAACCTACAAGCAACTGACTGGGTGTCGTGGTGGTGTCACGGCAGATGCCATGGATAGGCTAAAGGTGGGGACTAAATGCACTAGGGGAATCCAGGGAGGGATAGTGTGGATATTCCACACACAGAAGCTTTGGATTTGATTCACTTCCACAGATTACAAGTGCTCCTTGAGCTGTATTGGAGAGAGGAGGAAGAAGGAGCTCTGTTACCCTCGCCACTAGTTAGCCCTCTGGAACCAAGTAAAATCTAACCAACTAGCGATCAACCCCGTAAAAATCAACCCTTTCTACAGAGGCCCTAGCCCTCCTTATATAGGGGTGGCTAGGTCTCCAATTAGGGCATACGTGGAGGCATATTCCAGGGAATATGCCTCTTCCCAAAATAGTAAGCCGACCGGGTCACTTTTCCCCCGCGTCATCCATGCAGAGGCTCCATGAGCCTCTGCGGCGCCCGTGTCAGCCGACATTGGCATCGTCACCTTTGTCGGCCACGCCTCGATGGTCCTGCCTCTGTCCGCTTCGCTCACGCTCTGCATACAGCGGTCACCTTTGACCAGCGAGATACCTCCCTTCTCCTACAAGCTTGATATGACCCGGATCGTACATAGTTGATCCGGCCACACCTGTTCCTGCATACAAGTTAGATTCATCTCACCGACTTACGATATAAGTCGGCTGAGACCCAGTTAGGTGGACATCCCTGGTCCGGGTTACTCCGTGATTCGGCCTGCCTTGAGGTGACTCGGCCAGCATTCGCTCTAACCTTGCCGTACCTCGGCTAACTTGGCCTTTATACCCCGGCGTGACCCCACCCGGGGGTATCCCCCCAACATTAGTCCCCGAAGCTGGTGCAGTCTTAGCTGCCTTAGCCGCTAAGGCCACAGTAGGTTCAATTTCACCGAGCTTTGTGTTCCTTTTCCGAGTTACCTCCTATCTCGGATTTCATGGGTTTAATTTCCCTTGGCACATTCCAAGTTTTTACTTGCTGGTCGGGTTACCTCATACCCATCCGGGTCACTCTTCCTTCTCCTGTACGCTTCCCCACGTGGAGGCTAATCATCATATTTGCCTCATTTTAAGGGCCAGCAACAGTAACCACCGCAGTAATTGTCAGAAGTTACTGTTACCCACGTCGCGTCGTGCCTGCCTCGTCGTTAACTGCACAATAACGTCACGTCATGGGATCCGCTGCGCCCTGTGGCCCTTCGTGTGGCTCACTGCTGATTGGTTGATTCGTGCTGCACACAGCCACACCATGTGGCCCGCCCACAAAATGCGATCCCACTACCCCCTCAATGGAGTGGTTAAATAGGGCAGGGGTTCGCCCCCTGGGGTCTTTCCCCACTTCCGCGCACCTCTGCCTCTACTTCTTCCCCTTCTTATCCAATGACAGCGCCGCCGCCACCGCACCTGAGCTGTTGCGCCGCCGCTGCACTGCCTCCACGCGCACCAACGTCACCACCGCCTCCGAGCATTTCCTCCGCCACGGGTCGTTGCCAGTCCAAGCCAGTGCCCCCCGCCGTCACTAGCGCCAGCGAGGGCAGTGATCTGGAGATGACAGAGGAGGACCTCGCCGTCGCCGAGCAGGAGATTGAGGAAGCTGCGGCGACCGCCGACCGCGGCGCGTGGGCAGCCTCCTGGGTTTGCCAGGATGACCTGGATTGGCTTTACCGCACCACGCGCATCCCGGAGGGAGTCACTACACTCCTCGCTGCCTCCGAGCTTGCCCCCTCACCCAATCCGGGTGAGTATGTGGTGTTTCTGTCCCACTTCCAGCGGGGTTTTGGTCTACCAGTTAGCAATTTTTTCCATGACTGGCTCAATACGTATGAGCTCCAGCCGCACCACCTTTCGGCGAATGCCGGACTATGGCCCACGAAGGAGCTCTGGATCCGGTTCTTTGGCCTCCGCCGAAACGTGATTCCGAACATTCAGCTTCCATATGTGGCCTCACACTAGCATCATGTTGTTTTCACATTATTGATATGTGGAGCCACCTTTGCATGCCTTGTGAGTGGTACCCCTTTTTCTAGCTTCCATATGGATTGTTTTGGAATAGTTGCTCATGTTGGAATATTGTTGAGGATATTATACACCTAGTGGAATATACACACAAGAATGTCCAAATTATATTCAAATTTGAGCATCTCCATCTACTCCACATGGAACATCCATTTAAATTCTTTTGGCTTGGCCTTAGCTCCATATTTTCGGGATGCATGGGAATAAATGCCACGAGCCTTTATTTTGTTTTCACAAAATTAAACATGGCATTTACTATTCATGCATGGGCCATGCAAGATCACCACCATCTTGTTCTTCTTTGGTTTTCCTTTGTTTTTGAGTGGATCCTTTCTTTTATGAACTCCCCTTATGCCATGAGGAGGTTTGAGAGAGAAAAGAGTAAATCCTTTCTTTTGTTTCACTCAAAAACAAAGGAAAACCAAAGGAGAACAAGATGGTGGTGATCTTGCATGGCCCATGCATAAATAGATCCATCCTTGATATTGGTCTTCATTGACTTGGAAACTTCTAGAATGGATCACTTCAGAATTGATTGGGTTAAGGGTTTTAGATGATCACCTAGTGGCTAGAGATCGGATCCATCTTGTATTCCTGCTTAGGGTTTGGTGATCTTAAAGTATCTTGATCCTAGAGGGTGATCTCCTAGAGTAGCTCACTTTAGTTCCTAAGCAAACAAGTGGGACAGTGGATCAAGACAAATCATCTTAACAGGTCAAGGCAACTCATCTTACAAACAATTCAACTACTACTGGGGATACCGTCAAGCTTAGCTTGGGGTAAGGATGGGTATTTTGAATAGGTTGGAGTTTGAACAAGGTAAGGTCCTTGGTACATCTACCAAGAGTAGAGTTCAAAAGATTTATAAAATGGTTTTGGAAAACCTAGAGGTAAGAGTATTTTGAAGGTTCTATCTTGAAAACTTAAGGAGATTAAATCTTATAGATCTCCATAATTTTGACAATGGAAGATACTAAAAATCTTTTAGGGTTGCAAGGCATCTTGGCTCAGGTTTTTGAAATGCCATTACATTTTGGAAAATGAAACATAAGCCAAGACAGTTTTTGTCAACTGAGGTTGAGCTAAGGAGTATATCATCTGTTGCACATTCAGAGGCATAAGCACAGACAAGCAATCAAGCAACACTGCATCAATCAACAAGAAAAAAATGTTCCCCCTGATTTTTGCATTCTGGACCACTAATCAAGGTTGCTGAAATTGGGATGTTACAATATGTGTGATTTTATTAATCCTGGCACTGTGTTTATGTGAATCCAGATGTGTATTTATCAGACTGTCTCATACAATCAGTATATGACTACTATGTACTATACTCCCTCATCAAAGGCTTAGGCATATACTGTTTTTTTTTGAATAGTCAAGCGACGGAAAGTTTGACCAAACTTTACATAGTATTGAACTGTTGAGCTCTGTCGCTATTTATGCAGATTGAAGGTGCTGCTGCGGAGGCTGAGGCTGCAGTAGAGGCTAGTAGATTTCTGATGCTCACACCAAAAGAGGACAACCTATAAACAACGAGGAAGCGCCAACATAGTACCCAGGCGGGCAGTGACCTCCCTAAGAAGTGGGTATAATTTGGAAATCCACAATTTCACATGTTATGATTTTCCATGTTATTTTTATCAGCTAGTACTATATGTTTACGCTCATTAGAAGTTCACAAAAATAAAATCTGTTTGCTTTACAGGCAATGGTTTTTTCTTATATTATTAGATTTACTTGCTCTTTACATAATTTAACCTTTCCACTTAATTTCAATCAGTACCACGCACCAGCTACTCAGCCCTTTCTGCTACCCTCCTCTTGTCAAGCTTGTGGATTGAAAGGGGATCCTATATGCCATTCCAAAGGCAGAGGGGTGAAAAATGGTGCATGGCCACCCTTCGCCAAGGGTACCCATGGTATCAGTTATGGATTCCAAGTGGACTAGAGCGACTTGATGTAAGATCTTGTATCTCACTTTTATTTGATGTCGCCTTACTTCTCTATAAATTTTCTCATGAAGGCTGTCCCTTGTGTCGCTCGCCCCATTATAAACAAGATGCTTGGAAACGACAGGTTTCTAACTTTGTATAGCGAGGGCCCTAAAGGCATGCGGCAAATATATGATGTGTATGTCTCCCAGACGATGGCCACCACCTATTTGGGTGGCCGAGGTTGGTCCAAGTATGTTCGTGAGAATGGTCTGAAGCAGAGCGACAAGGTAACATTCGATTTTAGCAAGCCTGGGAAGATACTTGAACGCCATCGTACACCTGTTGACCAAAGGACCAAGAATAGAGGTAGTACTAATTAATTTGATTCTATACTCATCACAACCTCTAATGATTTTCTTGCGACTAACTGTTATGCACCATTGTCTTTACTCACCATATGACCCTGACCACTTCTGTAGTCCGCTTCCCCTTATGTACCACCCAGAAGGGTGCCAACATCAAGCTGCTGGCACCGGCACCAGCACCAGCCCCAGTTCCTGAAACGGCACCTATTAACCTTAGTAGGAGAAATA
Source organism: Avena insularis (assembly GCA_023614405.1). NCBI lineage: Eukaryota > Viridiplantae > Streptophyta > Magnoliopsida > Poales > Poaceae > Avena > Avena insularis. The sequence continues at coordinate 134,665 of JAJUPC010000478.1, read as the reverse complement.
TTAGAGGTAGTAACTTAATTCGCTTGTATACTCTCATCTCTGTCTAGGAGCTACTGTTGTATAAGAAACCATTTTGCTTGTGCACATCTCAGATGCCTCTCTGACCAGTCCTGCAGTCCCCTTACCTACCCCTTAGAAGGTAACCAGCACCAAGATGCTGGCACCACCAATGACACTGGCCCTAGTTCCTGCTCCGGCACCTATTGACCTAAGTAGAAAGAATGGAGGTAGTAACTTAATTTGCTTGTATACTCATCATATCCTCTGATCCTCTGATCACTGTCTTGTGAGTAACTATTGTATAAGAGACCATTTTGCTTGTACACTTATTATCTGCCTCTACCATCCCTGTAGTCAGCTTAGCTACCCCTCAGAAGCAATCTAGCATCAAGATGCTGGCACGGTACCGCTTCTGGGCCTTCTGGCTCCTGCACCAGCCCCTCTACAATTAGTGGCACCATCTCCTGCACTAGCACCCGCCCCAGCACAGGCACCGGCACAAGCTCCTTCATCACCCCGGGAAGCACCTTGTCAGACCATATCCTACACATGTGTCATCACGAGGTCACACCGGATTATGTTTGTGAGTATATGGCGGCATATAAACTATTCTGAATGGCTTCTCAAGTTTCACATGATTCAGTGCATCGCTCTTAGTAATTATGCATCTATCTCTTGCTTTGACTCAGAAATTGCCTAAGAGTGCCTCAAAGCAACTCTAGGCAAGACAAAAGGGCACAATCGTCTTCACGATGCAGAGCAAAGGGTTGCTTATCGAGGGACGCTACGCCACTAACTCGACTGATGGGCGCTTGGCAGCTACTTCTAGGTGGATCAAGTTCCGGAAAGCAGCCAAACTTACTATTGGAAGAACGGTCAAGGTCGATGTATCTCGCTGCACTAGATGCGGCATGCTGTTCATGAACTTCCTAGTTGACTAGCTCTTTGGCCGCATTCTATTGTAATTAATTATGTGGTTGTCTTATCTCCACTGATCATATACGGGTGGTAAAACTGTGATAACCTTTTGCTGGATTGGAGCTATGACTAGTACGTACTGGTATGGTATATCTGTATCTATATGATGGTTTCCTATATGAGCAAATATTATGACAATGATTGCGTTGTGATCGAGTGTGTTTGGAGAAAAGGGCAAACTGATCGCTTGGCATGGTTTTTAGAGCTGAACACAAGAACTGTCTCTCTCTGTAGTGATATTGAATTTCAGTGTTTGTATTGCTGAATCGGTCAGATTGAAATGCTTCTGAATTGGTCAATTGCTGCTGAATATGAACTAGGAATCTGTCAATTTTTTATGTCTTATTATTCTGTACTCCTTAATCTTTCAAATGGTATTGAATTTGTCAAAAGTTCTGTTGTTGCTGCTGGCTGCTTGCTCTAGAGCTTTTGCCTTTGTGTCATCGGAACCGTTGGATGCATTTTGGACAGAGATGAGAGGGTAAAGATATACAGCGTGATTTCACCAAGTGAAGTCATTGGATACCAGCTATGTTTTGGTGCATGTGGTGTGTGTTCATTAGATATTTTTACATGAATATCTGTCAAAGGAATTATCACTTTTTTCCTCCCTCGAAGAGGTCTGTGTTTGAATCTGGCAAGACACAGCCCAGTAAAATTTGAGATAGGAGCCCATTGACCATAGCCCAAAAACTTTTAATTTGGCTTTTTTGGCAGTGTCCCCCACCTCTAAAAAAACTCTGCCTACCCATGTTTTTAAGAAACTAATCCATTATGTGGCTTTTTATAAATCGAGGTTCTAGTAGCACTGCTCTTTTATTTTAAGAGAGATAACATGGAAACACAACAATATTTTTTTAGAAGACTGATACATAAGTTGTAGTACTAATACATGTTTAATGATTCAATTTCTATTAGTATCTTTGGTATTGTGGAAAAACACTCATGTAGTGGTATTGTGAAGGCCAGTCGACGACTTCAAAGTCGTTGCACTCTCGCCAAAAGTTTTGTGGGGTACTGAAGATGACGTCGAGGTTGATTTTGCCCAGGGGATATATGCCCTTCCCTGGGACGATGCCGTGGAATGTCGTGTCCGAAACTTCCAGACAAGTCATATCGAAGCCCTTGATCAGCGCCTCGAGTACGAGGGGACAGTTGCCTGGACGAGGAACTTGGCGTGGGTGGTCACGCCTGTCGAAGGTGATGCAGGAGTCGCTTCCACTGAGGTACTCAGTGGTGGAAAGTGGAGAGTTTATCGCCAAGTTGACTTGGAGAGTGATGGCCTTCTGCACTCGATTTGAGGGACGCCCTTTTTGGATCATCCCCATATTGCCCACGGCTCGTGGGTATGGCTCGCCTCCGTGATGCTGGACCAGCGCGGCCGCGGGGTGGTGGTCTGAGCGGTGCTGGAGGAGCTCCATGTGCCACAGCGCCTGGGCGGCCCCATAGCCCCTGTTGACCGCGTCACGATTCATCCGGGACAGGCCCACATGGAGTTTGAGGAACTTGTGGCAGTCTTTGAGAAGGTGGCTAGATTTCTTCTTGCCATCGTGCTTGTCGATATAGAAGTGCATGTTGCATGGCCCGGACAGTTTGTCCTCGATAGATGTTGTGGGTGCCTCTTCGCGAGTGCGGTGCTGCCACACCTGCATGGTTTTTCCCGCTATCGCCGTATCTACCGCGGCGATATCCGCTGTTGCGGTTGTCGTTGCATTTGTAGGCATAGCCGGCAGCAACCATATTGACCTCGTTGCGGTCATCGTAGACGCGCATCCGACATTTGCCTCGGCGGTCGCATCTGTGCCCGAGGTCGTCGTCGTCATTGGAGTAGGTACGATTCTTCACCGAGTCTTCTCCGGCAGCCCACCCATTCGTGTTTTCCATCAGGTGGTCCATCGTTTTGGGCTTCGAGCGGCCAAGTTCCTCCCTGAGCTCTATACGGCAGACGCCGTCGTTGAATGCGTCGATTGCGCGATCCTCCGAGATGTTTTCTGCCAAGTTCTTGATGATGGACCACTTCTGGATGTATGAGCATAGCAATTCGCCAGATCTTTGCTGGCAACTTCGCAATTCTTCGATTGATGCGGGCCTTTTATAAGTGCCCTTGAAGTTGCGCACAAACCTGTAGACCAGCTCTTCCCAGCTACAAATGGATCCGCGTGGGAGATTGTTGAGCCATGCGCGGGCGGCGCCGCGCAGCTGTAGCTGCAGGCATTGCATGGCCATGCTTTGACTCTCGCCATGCAGCCTGACGGAGGAGATGTGGTTCTCCAGCCAGATTTTCGGGTCCTGCAAGCCGTCAAATTTTGGGTTCTCCAACGGGAGTTTGAACCCCTTAGGCATTCGCTTCTGCCTGATGGCCCTGCTGAAACATCTGGCGCCATAGAGTTCAGTCTCGTCTTATTCCGAGTCAGTCGAACGACCACGTCTTGCCTGTATCTTGTCGACTTTGCGCTATGTGAGGTCATCTCGCGCGTCATAGTCGCGGTCATGCCGCCATGAGCGACGTCGCCATGACAGATCATGACTGGCGTCACTGGAGGAGTACGAGTAGTACTTTTCCAGATCCTTGCTTTTCTTCAGCTCTGGTGTTGGTTCTTTGTCGAGGGCGGCCTCGATTAGCCCCAGGCCCGCGATCGTAGATCGGCACATGGCATCTCGCGGATCTCCAGCCAGTGGCTGGTTGCTGAGGAGGTACATGGTAGCCGCAGTCACCGCGCCTTGTGGTGTTTTTTGGAGCACGTTGCCCCACGTATCCACTGTCATAGAGCTGAAGTCGAGGACTTTTGCAGCTTCTACACGTTCTTGCTAGGTGAGGTGGGCTAGTCGAGATCGCCTCTTGTTGGCCACGTACTCGTTACCCTTGGAGGAGGATCCACCGTGGGAGGAGAGCCCATCTCGTCGAAGACTCGACTCATCCGCCGACTTTCTGCGTGCTTCGAGTTGCGCTATCACCTGTTGCTAGCGCTTGAATTCCACCTTTAGCAGCCAATGGTAGCCCATCAGCATGCCTTGCGATGTGTTGGGGGGTAGAGGATTGCCCCGTAGAGCTTCACGACAGTGGGCCCACTCGGTGTCGTTGAGCTTGATCAGCATGCGCTCACCGGTGTTGACGGGCGCGCCGTTGCCACCGTTGGCGGGGCCGACGTTGGGCAAACTACCGTTGGGTGGTCCGGTGCCGTTGGGCGTACTGCCGTTGGACGGTACGGTGCTAGATTCGGTGCCAGTGTTTTTGTGATTGACGCTGGTGTCTCCCGCGTTGATGATGGTGTACATGATGTGGTCTAGGAAGTTGTTGCTCCTGCAACTTTCAAATCCGGAGCCGTAGGCTCCATCTTCCATCGCTAGGTCACCCAGATCAGATCCGTGACTGTTGTCATTGCCCGTACTCCCAACTGTTGCTGAGGTGTTGAGCTCGCTGAGGGTGCCGATTGGTGACGGGAACTACGATGCTGGTGCAATCGCGGGTGCCGTTGGCTGGTCAGACATGCGAAGCGTGCCCAGTTGACCAACCTGGAAGCAGAAGCTCCCAATCGCCAGACTGATTCCATCACCCACGGACTCGAAAGCCGGGCGAGTGGCCGGCGTGTGGACGGTGAAGTCGAAAGTGCCGAAGAGTTAGCGAATCTCTGCTGTTGCAGAGTTGTAGATCACGGTTGACGGGGCCAAAGAAGTCGCGGCATTAGCACTCCCAATTCCCACAGACAACGCCAATTGACAAGGGTTCAACTCGTCAATGCCCATTGTTATGGACTTGGGTTTTGGAGAAGGAGGGAGCGCTGGAGGTATCAATCGGCTAGCAAACAAGCACATAGGGACGCAAGTTTTACCCAGGTTCAGGCCTCGCAGAGGTCCCTACTCCTGCTTGTCTGCTCTTGGAATTAACAAAGTAATCGAAGATTACAGGGGCGCGCAGATGCAATCTGGCGAGAGTTGTGGAAACTAGGGTTGTGATTGTCCTCCTCGCTGCCCCCTCCTAGCCTTTATATAGATAGGCTAGGTCCTAAGTAGGAGGTCGAGTCAGTTACAGATTAGGGTTTTCCCTTTGAACTTTATATCTTAACTTCTTCTTGTCTCGCAAGCAATCGAGAGTTCGTGGGCCACTCGAATTCCTTATTGGACCTTGGCAACGCCATGGGCTTCTACCGTATCTGGACCGTATATGCCACACTCGAGTACCTGTAAGGTATACCCATGTCCCTAGGAAAGTCAATATTCGCGAAGAGGGATGATATAGAGTGCTTGGACCTCATCAGAAGGGCCAGGAAGATCAAAAGAGGGTAGGTGGCATGGCCTGCCATACTGCATGCGCCACCATACATCTTTTGGCCCTTGGCCATTCGATTCGCTTCAATCTTTCACCCATATACTTGGTTTGACCTAAAAACGCCAATATAAAGGTCGCCATACGCATCCCTAGATGAGAGCACCGAAGAAACACCAAAACAGAGGTAGAACCAACGAATATTGGAGGGGGAAACTCCGACGGAGCTGCCGCCTGAGGGATATCTACCTTCTCGAACATCTCCACCATCATCACCATGATGAAGAGGGAGTAGTCCACCTTTGGACTATGGGTTTGTCATAGTAGCTTGATCTATTTATCTCTTGTTCTTCATAGATCTAGTACCATATGAGCTGCCCAACATGATTATGGTCATATATGTAATTCCTATTTGGTGGATTTTTATTATATGATTTTATATATGAGATTGGAACCTATTTATTTGTATGATGTATTGATAGATGCATATTATGTACCCTATTTTTAAATACTTGTTTTGATCCAACTTGTATGGAAGAGAGTCTGGGGGGAATTGTGTATTAGATGGAGTAACATGGTGGTAGTGATTGAATAGTACAACAAATTCAAGATCTATTTTGGTTTTTACCTTTGTTTTGTTACCTGATTAAGTACATTCATGCGATATAATTATCTTGTGATAACTTGATAATCTTTTTTGGTCAAGGTAGCATATTTGTTATTCGAACATCATGTCAAGGTGCCTAAGGATATGCTCTATTAATTCTTAATTGTAGATTGCTTGGAGTTTTCCCTTTCTAGAGGAGTATGAGAAGGATGTGTTGCATCATCTCTATGTTAGGATGTGATTCCCATATGAATGCTTATCAAACAAATATTATAGTTTCACCAATATTATATTGATGATGAATTGTTTTATGTCCACTTCAACTTAAAAAGAAAATAGAAAGTGAATCCATGAACCTCGGTCCAATTTTTATCATAAGAAACAACATTCCAATACTATTACTATCATTTATATTTTCTGCAATTTAATATTTCGAAAATACAAAAATATTTTGTTTACTTGCAAACACAAACAACTATCATATTATTGCCTTTATTTTACTTGCATATTTTATTATTGCTTTACTTTATTTTATTATTATTGTTATTTCATATTTCAAATACAAACCTTGTGCTTGAAAACCACACTTGGAGTTGGGGACACAAGGCAAAAACTTTGTTTTGTAGATTGTTTGAAGAGGAGGAGAAAACATCCCTTGATCAATCAATTCTCCGAGAGTTCGATATAAACCCTCGAGTCACCTTTGTGGGAAAAAGATGCTTACTACAACACTCTACACTAGGAGTCCCAATGAGTTGGTACACACGGAGTTGTTGCCATCAGCGACGACATACTGTACTACGATACGGGCGCATGATTTCAATTGGCACTACAACATGGAGCTTGGGCGCTGGCGCTTATAGACACCGAGACACAACCTTTATTCGTCGCGCTCGTGCTAACGTGGCAAAAAAGCCGACATGCATAACTGCGTGAGGGATTTTGCAACGACAGCGGATTTTTTGGCACGACACAAGCGTGAGCCGCCAAACTAGCGCTTCCGCGGAAGCAAAGCGTTTATGCGACGGCCCATGTAGGGAGGCACTACGTATATGTCATGGAAGATATGAGACCATGGCACAATTCGGTGTCATCCTACATACCGGTGCACTGCATAATGTTTAGTGCCCCTAATGATGCTTCTAGGCGCAGCAATTAGCCAGTGGTTTATATATTCAGGTTTACAATAGATTAATTAACTGAAATTAAAGATAATCATAGTAACCATCACACATTATGATTCAAATATCATTACAAGTTCACAACATGTACGAATATGACATAGGTAGCAACCAGTTCCATAGTACTACATAAACCTGAACATAATAGAATATGACTTAACAAACATCATCCTCTAAAGAGATCCAAAATTCTTCCCATAAGAAAGTAGCACGATCACACTTGTAAGGGTTGACCATGTCTTCATAATCGTATGGCTCAAGGTCAGAGTTATCTTCTGCAGGATCAGGCATGTACGAGCATGTATGATGATCTTGCATTTCAGTAAGGCTCTCATCTTCTTGTATAGCCAACTATAAAAGTTTTTCAGGTTGTGCGTCCAGTTGTGACAACATCATGTTGATCTCCCTGCCATCAACATCAGCTGCCTCTATGATGAAGTGCCCACACACAAACTTTTGGAGTTCACTAGCAGCATCAAAGGCCACTGAAATTATTGTATTCCATCTTACAGTCAACTAACTAATATGCAAAGTGGATGTGGCCACTCTCTATTTGAGTTGTCTAATCTCTCCCTCTTTGAAAGAACATTTCATGATCTCTAGTGTTTTGTGTATTAGATAACAATACCATGGAGTATCTCATGTGTGCTAAGTGTTGCAGATAAGAAAACCTGTTTTGGGGGCCGAATAATCCGCCCGTATCAAGGACCGGATAATCCGGCCTGACCCTTTTGGCCAAAGTTGGACGCGGTGTGAGTCTCTGTGTGGGCGGATAATCTATCGGATTATCCGGCCAGGGCCAGCGAATTTTCCCGGGCCAGATAATCTGCCCCTACAGGGCCGGATAATCTGCCCCGCCCCAAGACGATTGCTTGTACGTCTCCTAGAGAGGGGGCAGACTTTTCTCCGGATTGTCCGGCCAGGGCTGGTGTTTTTGCCCGGGCCTGTTAATCCACCACAAAAGGGGGCCGGATAATCCGCCCCTGGAGAAGTTTCTAAGGGAGCCTCGACGCGACCTTCTGTGCGGGGCCGATTATTCCCTAGATAATTCGAGGCTGGGGCGGAGTTTTACCCCCGGCTGGATAATCCGGCCCTCACATGGACTGGATAATCCGGCCCTACACTTCACCAACGGCTCTGTTTGGATAGAGGTATAAAAGCCCCAATCACCCCTCCTATCAGATCTCTTGATTTATTCGAAAAAGTATTGGTCTATTGTAAAAGCTCTCGTTCAAGATCTCCCACTTCAACCACCCGAAGGCTTCGATCTTTGGAGGAATTGAAGGAGGAGACTTCATTCATCGACATCATGAATCAAGCGCTACACTTTCACTCCATTCACTTGGAGATTTCTCGATTTAGTATTCTTGTTAATATCTACATCTAGTGTTTCGATATTGATAACATTTGTTCTTGTGGCAGCTTGTTGTCATTACGGGAGCCTCCAATTCGGTTGTGGAGTTGTGCCCCGCTAGTTGTGTAAAGGCATCGGTTCCTGCCTCGAAGGGTACCAATAGTGGAAATGTGGATCAGGCCTTTGGTGGCGAGATCCATCGGAGAACAGGGTGAGGCCTATTGTGGCATGCTGGTCTTAGTACCACCCACCCCTCCAACGCAGATGTACTTTCTTTAACAAGGAAGGAACTGCGGTAAAACAAATCATGTGTCTCCGCGTGCTCCACTATGGTTTCCTTGTTCCTCACTCTTACTCGCCTTTACTCGCTAGTAGTTAGGTTTGCATATAGGGAAATTCTTAGTAATTGCATATCTAGAGAGTTTACCTTTTGTGTCAATCCTAAAATTGAAAAAAGCATTAAAATTTGAATTAGCACCTATTCACCCCCTCTAGGTGCCCATACGATCCATTTCAATTGGTATCAGAGCCTCGGTTCTTTATTCGGGCTTAATAGCCTAAGAGAAGTATGGGTACTAAGGAAAATGGGAGTGAGGCTATGGACAAGGTCACAATGGATCACCTCAAAACATTGGAAACAAACTTGTTGAAATCGTTGAGACCAAAATGGAAGAGATGCAGCAAACGATTGCTTGTCTCACCTCATCTACAGCCCCACCTCCATCTTCCTCTGAGGCCACCACTCTATCTAAGGATAAGGCTCATGCTGACTTTAAGGAAGATGAGGTGTTGGGTGATAAAAATAATGGCTCCTATTCCAAGAAGGGAAGTGGTAAGGACGACTATAGTGAGGTCTCTCACCTATATTCTCCCGACCCACCTATCCCTTACCCTCATATAAACAATAGGGGTGATCCACCCAAGCTTACTGCATCTTCATTTAATAAATGGCAATTCTTAATGAAATCTCATGTGTGCAGTTCGTCGATTGAGCTTTGGGGGATAATTGAAGATGGCCTTCATATTGGAGACTCCACTAACTTGACAAGAAGAGAAGTTGTGGATAGTCAATTAAATGAAATGGCTCTTCACATAATTCAGCCCCAAGACATGCCACATAATGAGCACTTTAACACTGCAAAAGAAGCTTGGCATGCTCTCACCGACTTGTTTCATAGGCAATGAAAGCATGAGAAGAAATAGGTACGATGCTCTAAGCAATGAAGCTGAAGGATTCTACATGTTGGATGGTGAGGACCATGAAGACATGTATAGAAGGCTCAAGAGCATTGCAACAACGTTTAGAAAGCATGGAGCCACTCACATTGATGATGCTTGGATCACAAGAAAATATGTGAGTGCCCTCATGCCATTTGAGACAACGGACTTGAAGAGTTTGCAAGGTAGACACAACTACCACCAAATGACTTCCAATGAAGTCATGCAAGAAATGGAGGCCTTCAAGGTAGCAGCTAAGAACGCCGAAGATGCTCGTGCTCAGGCAATTGGGATGCAAAAAGGAGTTAATGTTGCTCTAAAGGCCAATGTTATTGAACAAGATGAGGATGATAGAGGGTACGATGTTATCTCCATGAGCTGTCCCGAGGAGGTCAAGCATGCCCATGGTGAGTACATGGCCTTCTATGCAAGGAACTTTTGGAGGGATCCAGCTAAGGCTAAATCTGAACTTGAATGGAAGAATGGTTCAAGTGGGCGAAAGGAGAATGGCGCAAAACTGAGAACTTGCTACAATTGTGGAGACCGATTGCATTTTGTGGCTGAGTGCCCCTGTCAAAGTACAGAAGACAATGGCGGTAGGCTCATCCTCAAAGAAAAGTCTAAGGAACCTCGAAAGAAGCCATTTGTCAAGAAAAAATGGTCCTTACAAGAAGCAACCTAAGATTGTCTTGGTGGCACAAGAGGAATATTCATCCGCAAGTGAAGATGAAGAGGATGAAGATAGCTCTCGATAGGTGGCTGCTATAGCCACCACATCTAGCCCCACATCTCTCTTCGACTCTCCCAATGAAAAGGTCATCAACAACAACGTCACTTGCCTTGTGGCAAGAGGGTCCGAGGTATCATCTTCCATTTCCTCATTTCCTAAGACTACTATGAAAGTTCATATGGATGATTGATACGTCCAAAACGTATCTACTTTCCCAAACACTTTTGCTATTGTTTCTTCTCTAATTTGTGTGATTTGGATACAACTAATGCAGACTAACGCTGCTTTTAGCAGAATTGCATTGGTGGCTCGTTTTTGTGCAGGATATCAACTTTCAGGAAAAATCCCGGAAAATATTGCAAAACTCATATTTACCAAAAGACTCACGGAGCCAGAAGATGGGACGAAGAGGGGCCATGAGGGGCCCACACCACCTGGCCGCGCAGGCCAGGCCAGGCCGCGCCAGGAGTTGGTGTGGCCGCCTCGGACTCTGCCTCGACCTCTCCTTTCACCTATATAAGCCCTCTGACCTAAAATCAGAGGGGGGTTCGATGTTTTTCCAAATAGAGTTCTGTTGCGCCGCGACCACCAGAAATAGCAATTTGGAACTAGAAACTCCGTTCTGGCACCCTGCCGGGACGAGGAATTGTAGGAGATCATCACCATCATCATCACCAACGCTTCTCCATCAACCATCCATGATTCCCCCATCCATGAGTGAGTAATACCTCGAAGTAGGCTATGGGGATGGTAGGGATTGGATGAGATCTTTCATATAATTGCATCAGATTGTTAGGGCATGGTGCCTAGGTATCTATTATTAGTGCTTTTTGACATTGTTGCAACTTGTTATGCTTAATGCTTATCACTAGGGCCCGAGTGCCATGATTTCAGATATGAACATATTATTGATTCATGATGATATTATTGTTTATGATCTTACCTGCAAGTTTTATACACATATTGTTGTCTGGAACACGAGGCCCCGAAGTGACAGAAATTGGGATAACTGGAGGGAATGGCTATGTGATGGCTCAAACTATGTTCGAGTTCGTTGGGAACCCCAAGAGGAAGGTATGATGAGCACAGCAGCAAGTTTTCCCTCAGTTATGAAACCAAGGTTATCGAACCAGTAGGATCAAGGAAACACCTCCAAGTTGTTGTTTCCAACTTGGAATCCTGCACAACTCAACCACAGAACTTTGCCCCAACTTACAGTGAGGTTGTCAATCTCACCGGTTTTGCTGAAAACAAATGATTAAACGTATTGTGTGGAAGATAGTAATTGCTTGCATAAAGTAAACAGTAAATAGTAGATGGTAGATGGTTTATCAATGGTAAAAGAATGGACCAGGGTCCATACTTCACTAGAGGTGATTCTCCTTAAGATAGATGACATGTTGGGTGAACAAATTATAGTGGGGCAATTAGTAGACACTTAGAAAGCATACATGCATATACTAATCATCTTGACTCCTATGAGATTTGATTGGGCATTACAACATTATACATAGACCGTAATCCAACTGCATCTATGACTAATAATCCACCTTCAGGTTATCATCCGAACCCCCTCTAGTATTAAGTTGCAAGCAACAGATAATTGCATTAAGCAAAGTGTGTAAAGTAAACAATATGATTGTCCCATGGACAAAGGATTGCTATTTTCTCCCTAGTATGAACAACACATCTAGTACCTTAGAGATTCCTGGCACTTCCCTAGATTACTAGAGACATGAACCCACTATCGAGCATAAATACTCCCTCTTGGAGTTGCTAGCATCTACTTGGCCAAGATAGCTACTAACAACGGAAAGCATGCAAGATCACAAATAACATAGACATGATAGAATCAATAATCAATCTGAAATAGCATCTCAATATCCATCGGATCCCCGCAAACACAACATGTAGGATTACAAATAGATGATCTTGATCATGAACGGAGCTCACAAGATCTAAACATGGTAGCAGAAAGGAGGAGAACCAACCATCTAGATACTACATGGACCCGTAGTCCAGGGATGAACTACTCACGCATCACACCGGAGGTAGGCATGGTGATGAAGAAGGCCTCCAGGGTGATCTCTCCCCTCCGGCAGGGTGTCGGGAAGAGCTTCAGATCCCTCCCAATCTAGGGATGAAGATGGCAGCGGCTATAGACTCTTTCGTGGAATTTTGATCAGGTACTTAGGGTTTTTGTCCTGGGAGGCTTTTATAGGTGAAGGGGCAAGGTCGATGGAGCACCAGGGGGCCCACACCCCTGGTGGCGCGCCACCCAGGCCTTGCCGCCACCAGGTGGAGTCGCCCTGGTGCGCCACTTCATCTCCCCTCCGGGCTCCGTGTTGCTTCGGGTAAAATATTGACTTTGGCTTTTGTCCAGTCCAATTCCGAGAATATTTCCTTACTAGCTTTCTAAAACCAAAAATAGCAGAAAACAGGCAACTGGCACTGTGGCATCTTGTTAATAGGTTAGTTCCAGAAAATGTGTAAAAATACTCCAAAGTGTGGACAAAACATAAGAAAGTAGATATAAAACAAGCATGGGACATCAAAAATTATAGATACATTTACAATGTATCAACATCCCCAAGCTTAACTCATGCTCGTCCTCGAGTAGGTAAGTGATAAAAAGAAAAATAAATTTTTAGGTGACATGCACCATCATAATCTTGATCAAGGTATTTGTAAAACATTGATAGCTAGGATCATAGTAGTTTGACATAGCATGAAAGATATAGTTCTAACAATAAGACATAGCAACGATGTTGTAACATGAAAAGGTACAAACAAAAGATTCATGAATAACAATGCTTTGAAAGACGTTTGTTTGTTTCACATATAGAAAACATAATGAGAATGGTATTCAGTTTATCCCTCATAGTGTAGCAAAACATCAATGCATAGGACACCTTCAAGGTTCATAAGGGTGACTAGATACAAATAAATTAAGAACAAGCAATATCAAAGTTATGAATCAATCAACAAGTCTTGGGACAATGCACATTAAACTAAGAATGACCACTATGCTCTCTCAATAGGTGCATAAAGATAAAAGATGGAGACTCAACATAAAAGTAAAAGAAAGGCCCTTCATAGAAGGAAGAAGGGATTCAAGTCTCATAAAGAGCTTCCAAAAATTATGGTACTTATTAGCTTTCAGCTCTCATTGCCCCTATCATAAGCATCTTTAGGTGGTTAAGGTTAAATTGAACAAATATAAGGATATGCTTGACAAGTTATAAGTTGAAAATCTCATGCCCCTTGCTTACAAGTACCGTACCTCATGCTACTCAACTTTAGTCACGAGTAAGTTCTTGTCATTGTAAGTACATGTGTATCATAGATAACCGCCAATGGGGTACCCCTTTCCCGATGATACAGAAGCTTTACCGTATCAAAATGACAAGGCAAGCATACAATGAGCATCTCAGCGATCTTTTTATTTTCTATTTGCATAGGTTTTTATTGAGGATGCTTCAAAGATTGCTCACTATGGTTATGCTACAAGTTTCCACCATGATTAGGCATGGCTTAGGCTAGCTGCCCAGGCGTTTCTCTAACACATATACAAACTCCATGAGCTTACAAGCTCCCCTTTTATTTCACATTGCTAGGATCCATAAGCAAAAGAATCATGATATCAACTAAATAATGTGCAATGTTGAAAGTGTTCCTCATGGTAACATGGTTCTGCTAATTCACAACTTATAAAGCGCAAGCATATACGCAACATAGATGGGCACAATGGTTCAAGTTTATTAAGTGCAAGAAAGTAAAGTGTGCCATCAAGTTTGTGAGAGCTTTAATCACAAATTTTCACATAACAAGTTTAATTCGGAAGGTAGATAAAAACATGAATATACTTGGAATAGCAATAATGCTAATAGGTAGGTATGGTGGACGCTTTGGAATAACTTAGTTTTATTTGGAGTTGGATGCATGAGTGGAACTCATACTTGGTACATGTGGATGCTAGCAAAAGACTGGGAGCGACCAACTAAGAGAGTAATAATGGCCATAATCATGCAAAGCGACAAAACATTATTAATTAAAGCATAAAGTGATATAACAAGTCTAAAACTAAATGATCATAGAGGCTATGGTGACTTGGTATAGTCTTAACATGGTGTGAGCATGCGCCAAGTCAACCCAAATAAAGCATCAAAGGAGAATACCACAATATTATGCTTTTATATGCTAAAACAACGCATGATTCTTTAAAAGCACGTTAAGCAATCTCAATTGTTTGTAACAAGTGATGCTACAACAATAATCACTAAGCATAAAGTCAAAGCAATATCAAGCATGACATGATAAAGTCTAAGTCACGGTAAAAAACAAGCTCCTTTTATACCACTTATAAGCATGAACTTTCCTACTCTTTTCCAATCCAAATAAACTTATTCGAAACTATGTATGAATGCGGGGATCCAACCAATTTATTCAACAAAACTAAGCAAACAAAAACTAAAAACAAAAATGAAGACACTCCAAGAACAACACAATTGTGCATGAAACAATAAAAATAAAGTGTTTGGAAGAAACCTGAGATTTTTATTGAGTAAGAAGGGGATGCCTTGGGCATACCCAAGCTTTGACGCTTGTACTTCTTGAATATTTCTTGGGGTGACACGGGTGGCATCCCCAAGCTTGAGATTTTGTCCATACTTCATCTTATCACATTATTCTTCCCTACACTTTAAAATTTCCTTCATACAAAACTCCACACAATCTTCATTAGCAACATTAGTGTACTCAAGAGAATAAGTCTTTAGGTTCAGTTTCAACACACGTAAAACTTCCATTAAAACACGAGCTACTGTAGAAATTCCTTTTAAAAGTTCAAGAATTTTGGCAAGAACTCAAAGAGAAAGAGATTTAAGAGGCAAATGTAAATAATGACAGAAATCTGTCAAAATATACCTGCAGGTAAAAACCAATTTTTTCGAAGACCTTATGTTGCTCCAATAGAAAAGTGTTAATCTAACGAAAGTTAGATAATAACCTGGGAAGAAGCACAATAAATTACAGCTCAATCCAACATACAGAGATTTTTCACGAATTTTTACAGTGAAGGACAAAAATTTGTTTCAGGACATCCACTTTCCCAAGTCTTACTTCTCTCTCATTAGAGATTATTCTTGGCACAAAAACCAAACAAAAAGGATAAGGAGAGGTTATTACTGAGGAAATAACTTCCAAGACTCAACAAAATAAAAACCTACTGAATAGAAATTTGAGTTTATCTACAAATAAGTGCTTTTCTTTAACGCCTTTGAGCTAGGCATAAGAAGCAAGAATCAAGTATTCTCAAATGAAGAAGCATTAAGATCAATACCAGAAATATCTTCAACAAGGCAAGGTATCTCATCCAAATAAATTCTAGAGGACCTCTCTCAATGCTCTTGGGTTCACAATTTTCATCAAACGGGTTTTCAGGAACAATCCAATCAAAATTCTTTTATAAGGCTTCATGTATTCCTACAAGTTTAAAAGGTATTGGTGTCTTAATTTCCTCCCCATCTTTAGGTTTGGTTTTGTCCATCTTTTCTCGTGTACCAATAACATCTACACATGAGCCTAGCATATTAAAATGATCAAAGACTTTTCTAGCTTCCTTAACAACATCATAGAATTCTTTAAGCAAAGTTTCTAGAATAAAATCTCTGTTTTCAGTGTCCTCAATATCTTTAAGTTGAAGAAACATTACTTGTATTATGGAGTTAAGGTTAACAAACCTAGCTTCCAACATGTGAACTAAAGAAGATACAACAATTTCATAATTTGGAGCAAGTTCTGCTATGGACCTATCCTCAATATCCTCATGCTTGCTAACATGATTAAAGAATTCTTTAATATTATCTTTACCAATTATTGAGCCACTACCTATTGAAAGATCTTTCAGGGTGAACTTAGGGATCAACATAGTTAGCTAAGAACGAGGTGACAACTACAGAAAGAACTATTTTTTGTGTTTTCGATATAAAGAAGCAAAGTAGTACAACTTAATTTTTTGTGTGTTTTTGACAAAGGAAACAAACCAGTACAACTAATTTTTTTGTGTTTTTGATAAAAAGAGACAAGCAAACAAAGCAAAAATAGACTAAGAAAAAAAACAAAGTAAAGAAATTGGTCGTGAGGGACTCCCCTTATGAAGATGTCCTTGACTCGCCGGCAACAGCGCCAAAAAGAGGCTTGATGGCTCAAAATATGTTCGAGCTCGTTGGGAACCCCAAAAGGAAGGTATGATGAGCACAACAACAAGTTTTCCCTCAGTTATGAAACCAAGGTTATCGAACCAGTAGGAGCAAGGAAACAGCTCCAAGGTGTTGTTTCCAACTTGGAATCCTGCACAAGACAACCATAGAACTTTGCCCCAAATTATAGTGAGGTTGTCAATCTCACCGGTTTTGCTAAAAACAAAGGATTAAACGTATTGTGTGGAAGATAGTAATTGCTTGCATAAAGTAAACAGTAAATAGTAAATAGTAAATAGTAAATAGTAGATGGTAGATGGTTTAACAATGGTAAAAGAATGGACCAGGATCCATAGTTCATTAGAGGTGATTCTCCTTAAGATATATGACATGTTGGGTGAACAAATTACAGTGGGGCAATTAACAGACACCGAGAAAGCATACATGTATATACTAATCATCTTGACTCCTACGAGATTTGATTGGGCATTACAACATTATACATAGACCGTAATCCAACTGCATCTATAACTAATAATCCACCTTCAGGTTATCATCTGAACCTCCTCCAGTATTAAGTCATGTCATGCTTGATATTGCTTTGACTTTATGCATGTCTCCTTTTAGGCACATGTCTTAAGCAAGCTGAATGTTCCCCTCACGCATGCGGGTCATGTCCTGAGTAAGCTGAATGTCCGCCTCACCTATGCATTCAACAAGATCCTATAAGTGAGAACAACCACCCTATCCCCACCCCCACCCCCTCGCATGAGCGGTTTGAGAATCGTATCCCATTTGCCGGCTCCCTTCTCCCTCTCCTCTGGTGGCTCCGCCGGCCGGAGTGACTGGGAGAGAGGAGGTCGGGCCTTCTCTGTAGATAGGTTTAGGGTAGTCATGTGTTTTCCTTATGTAGAGTATGGGAGTAGGTCGCCGAAGCTTGCTGGTTGGGTCCGGCGCAGCCTAGAGTTACTCCTTCTTGCGGCATGGCTCTGCCAAGGGTCGTTGGCGGCGGGGGCATTGAGCTCTTCAGGGATCTCCGCCAATAAAACCGGCTCCGGGAGCCTCTCGGTGCTGGGGATCCGCGCTCCACCACCGGGTAGCCCCTACCTCTCTTCATCGAGCCTCCAAGGAGAAGTATGGAGAAGGATGCTGGGACAAGCTCCATTAATAAGCATGGGCTTCGTCAGATCTCAGCTTGTGGTGCTAGACTCTTCTTCTTGGCCCACCATGGAGGCGAGGGGAAGGAAGATTCGAGTGTGCTTCTTGCTCGATCTGGACGATGCCGCCCTGAAGTTGCTCAGCACAAATCTGCGATGGCCCATAGCAGGCCATTAGTCTAGTCGCCATCGATGTGGCGCGTTTCTCGAAGAGATCTTCGTCAAGGGACTTCCGTCGGTGATGTTTACCTCGCCCCTGCTACTCCTAGCCGAAAGGCGGCCATCTTCGACATTGGAGCGCCATGGAGGGGCATCTTCAACCTCCGTTTCAGGAGGCCCTTTTCAGGCTCGTTGCGCAGGGTGTTGTCCTCACCCCAACTGGCATGTTCTCTGGTGGTGTCGACGGCGGCCGGAGTTCGAGTATTTGCAGCAGCGGTGACCAAGGACTTGATTGCCTTTTCCCTATTTTCCTTAGGGTCCTTCGTGCTAATGTCCAGAACTAGTCAGTACTTGCCTTATTTGCCAGGATCAAAGAGAGAACAAAAACTTCGCTACATGCACCCCACCACACATACACAAACTACTACAGCCGTGCGATCAGATCCTCCAAATCAAATCCAACCGCGCCCCGGAATAATCGCGGATCAGTTTCCTTCCCCAATCCAAATTAAAACGCAAATCCCCGCAGAGAAAAATCTCCACACCGGCCCGCCGCCTCCTCAGCAGCGCGCTGTCGGCGCCCTCTGCAGCGTCACTTCCCCACCAGCGTCCTCGGCCGCCCACGTGTGCGATGCCTCCGGCTTAAGGAACCCGTTTTCCAGGGCGCAGACGGCCCTGGCCACGCAGCTATCCTCCAGCGGCGTGCACTCTGCCTCCCCATCCAAACCGCAGGGAACAACACAGACCCACTGCCGCCGTCATCGGGCTACCTCCACCTGGGTCAGAATCCGTGGCCACACCCGGAACGAGGCCGCAGCAACCTCCATCCATCTCAAGAACGTTGATAGTAGTGACAACGAGCAGGCTCGTGAGGTTCGTGAAATCGATTTGTTTGTCTTGCCAGATTTAGTTCCTCCGTCTGTCTTCAATTCTTGTGTGGTTCGATATTATTTTTCTGAACGAGAAAAGTTTTGGATACTAGAGTTGGTGTTGTCACGTGTATGCAGATCCATATAGTTTTCGAATTTTATCTTGCAGGTTTGCCTTTGCTTAAAGTGATAGTCTTTGATCCAATCTTTATTTTGTACACTGATGCCTTTGTATTCGTTTAACTACATACTGTTCTGTACCATGCAGGGGTAATTCCATGTTTCAAGATCACATCGGTAGTTAATCTGATCTTATTAGTGCTTTTTGCGAAGATCTGTATCTGTTTGCATTGATGTTTGGTTGCTAGACGTATATGATTGGTTTCTACTATGCTTTCAAAACGAGTTTTTGCTCTTCCTATACGTAGAAAACTGTATTTTTGCTAGACGACTAGCTAGAGGTCTTCAAAAAGAATCACTAGAGGACTAGCAAACAATAGTTATTTACTTAAACATTGATCATGAAAAATTGTGCAGTTCGTTTGTATGAGAGGACACTGTTTTATCTATAATACTTATAAAAGAGCCAACATTAACTTTTCTATAGGCACCCCACGATATATGCACGAACCCATTACTTGGTGCAGCCTTAATCTGTACATATGGATTTCGTTCAAGAAGTTGACTAAAGCAATCATTAATCAGGAGCAGGCTTTTGCATGACAAGGAATCAGGCCTCTTACTTTGGTGATAGGCAATGGCATGCATTTATAAAGAAAACAATTATAGTTAGTAGGCCTCTTATTTTGTTGTTTCAATTTTCGTTTTGCACAGTACCATGGAATAATGTAAGTTGTCTCGAGAGTCGATAGCATATGTGGTCACAAGAAGGTCACTTTGCAAATTTAGGTTTCTTCAGAAGATTTTCTTGATAGGTTTCAAACCACAATTCTCTTGATTGACCATTAGAAACTAGAGCTAAGTTAGTACACTTGACATATTAGTGGTTATTATTTCAGCGCAGCTTAATGATACCCAGACTCTTCTGTTGTTCTTTTGCAGCTCGGTTCGGATCACTGTTATGCAACAGGTCCCATGAAAGGAGTTCTGTCATGCTGGATTTGCATTCAGATGGCAGCCACATTGTCAAGCTGCTAATCTATTGCAGAGGCTGCACCAGAGGGGGCTTGTTTGGTGAGCATCTCTTCTCTGGTATGTGCTTGTTTTGTTAACTGACACGACTTAGTAGAGAAGAATGTTTCAGATTTTTTTTTGATTCGTTAGGTTACATTAGCTTCAAAATGATTTTCTATTTCAAGTACAATAGTCAAAAACCACAAATATTCGGTACGTAACCTTCCACATTATGCCATCAAACTTTTCCTTTATAACAAAAGTTCAGAGCACAAAGTATAACGTCAACTGTATAAACAATTATCACGTCATTATGGTGTTTTGTGTTCCTTGTTTTCATTGTGTCCTTTTTCATTCAGTGGCACCACATTCAAGCTTTGTGGTTAATGATCTTATAAATTCCTGTAAACATCTCCAAAAAATGCAAATTTTATATGATCATGTATCTAGGCCTTGGTACTTCTACTGTTTGCTGGTTGCAATTATCACCACATTTATCTTGTCGATTACCGATATAAAGCTTTTAGCTCCGTCTTTTAATATTTATCCTCTTTTAACATTTTGCAGCCAAATTCGCATATTCACCATCCTTTCCATGTATAGTCAGGGCATTATTCAAAATTAGAATTGTTACTCTTTCTTAGTGTTCCATTCCTATGATGGGATATGGCCCTCAAGTAAAAAATGATGTATTAGAGTTGACATACAATTATGGTGTCAAGGAATATGACAAAGGAAATGCTTATGCACAAGTATGGTAAATATGCTCTCATTAAGGTGGCATGTTTAGATAACTAAGTAATACCGCTTTGCCGATTGGCCAGGACGACATTCCCCTAATTATGTTTTAGCTACATAGTTTCCCTTTGTTTGAGCTAAAAGGGTTCTTACTAACTGATCAAGTGAAGTCCTGTCATGCCTTGTTGCTTTTCTAAGTGAAAGGGCATGTATGTCCTCATGTGTGGTTTTGGTAATTAATGACAATCCCTATGGATTAATGTGCAAATTGAGTCTCACTTGTAGGTTTGTCTATTGGCATCGCTTGGACCATGTGTTGGTTTCAAGGATGAAAAAGAAGAAGCATTGTCCAAGGGCTTTGTGTCTATTGGAATCAAGTAGAAGAAGAAGATCAAGTATGTCTTGAAGAAAAAGAAGAAGATGGAGTTCCTCATGGCTTTCTTCAAGACATCATCATCAAGAATTGATGTGCAAGCTCACGGTGCGCCATCTCTAGGAGATATCATGCTTGGAGCTTTCCATCCTCGGTGTTCATGGGTGATGAGGACAAGGTCAAAGAAGAGGTTTCCTCATGCAGTATGGGGGAGCCATTCGCGAGTCTTCATCAAGCAAGAGCAAGCAAGAAAGGTGTTCCATCTTGAAGGTGACAAGATCGTCTACATCAAGCTCAAGTGGAATGCTCAAGGCAAAGGTATGATCTTGATAGGTTTTCTACTTTACCGGTCTCTTGTAGTGTTGGGAGACCGGGTTTAGCTATCAAGTGGGGCTCTCGAGTGGGTTAAGGTGCACGTGCAACGCACGTCTCTACTATCAAAGACAAAAAAAAAACCTTAAATTTTAATTCTAAATTTAAATGTGCATGCATATATATATATAGTAATCGATAGTGAAAGAACAAAGTCATAACATATAATGTTGTCTGGTCGGTTTGTCCAGCTGGAATGGAAAACAGCATCGAGGAATTCGTGTAAAAAAACACCATGCCTATCATATGGCCAGATCTTTTGTTTGGTAACAAAAAAAAGCTGATTCTCCTCTAGGCACAATCAGATTTTTGACACAGAAATATATTGAAGCATGACTGTCACAGGAAAGGAGACAACATCACAAGCTTAAGAAATGGACAGAAAATATATCAATTGATGCTCCAAAATGGCCAAAAATTCCATATAAGGTACACATCCATATGGGTGAAAATACATGTGAGCAGTCAACCATCCATGTTTGTTAGAGTCAGAAGAGAGGGGTTGATGTCAGTGGATGTCATATGTATCAGCAAAAAAAGACAGAATTACTGCTAGTCTGCAGTCATTTTTTATACATTTAGCTTTGTGGAATCAGAAAGAACATGACAGCTTTGCGGAATCAGACGGAATACAATTGTACATGTTTGGAATAACAAACCGTGAGTTTGATTACCTA
This sequence comes from Avena insularis, assembly GCA_023614405.1. Lineage (NCBI taxonomy): Eukaryota > Viridiplantae > Streptophyta > Magnoliopsida > Poales > Poaceae > Avena > Avena insularis. The sequence goes on along the minus strand of JAJUPC010000478.1, from coordinate 112,654 downwards.
CACAGGTTAACCGCATAATCGCAGTGCTACAATCTTGATATATACTTATCATACAACTTCACTGTCCCTCGAGATCACAGAGCTTTACGTAGTTCCAGAACCGTAGCTAGTCTCCATGGATAGCTCTACAACTTTGTAGTACCATCTCATTGCTTCTTTGTATTTTCTCAACCTCTGTGGTGAAGCACTTGAAAAAATCAAGCAAAATGAGGTGTCACTTCATAATTTTTTGCTAATATTTAAGGTAAATTTAATCTGTCACAAAATGAAGCATGCCGAACTTGTAAAAGGTACACGACTCCGTTGAAAAGGGACACACAAATGGCAAAGTTTCAAGGGTATCAAAGTTTTGTTATATATACCGTAAAATGTAGATGAAATATATGATCGTTTGGAAGAAGAACTAACTCATATTTATTCCTTGAGGTCTACGGAAATAATAACCTCACTGGAAGATGATGCCGTGCAACAGAGTACATACAGATGTAATACATGATAGATGGAAGAAGAATTAAGAACTCATATTTACTTTGTGAAGGTCTACATAAAATAGTACAAACCATGGTCCTAACTCCGGAGCGTTAAGCATGAAGTCCTAACCATGGTCCGACTACATTCTTATAATCATGTGTCTAACGTTACTATAAAAGTTAAATAATCCCAAAAAAAGTACAAAAAACATAAATAATATTTGCTACTAAAACTATTGGCGAATTTGCATTGAAAGAGGGCATACCATGTTTCTGAGGGATTATATCTTGAGTATTTTTGCTACTATAGGTGACATGTTATGTGAGCTTGCATGCGTGTTCTATGCTTAGATAAATTACATTGATGCATGTTTAGCCCACTTGCAAGTCCCTATAAGTAGTTCCTTTCATTATGTAATCACTTTGGAATTATTATTTGTGATGGTTGTCTAAAATGTCAGAAAAAGGAGAGATAAACAACCATACTTTTGGAGAAGTATTTGAGAGAGACACACCCAGGAGGGCAAGGCCTTCTAGATAAGCTTCTCCATTTAGACCATCATATAATGAAGATCTTATTGCGCCGCGCTTTGGAAATGAGGGAGATGAGGGAGACACTCATCCATCTACCTTCCCTCGTTTTGACTTTTTGCAAGCTGCAGGGATCCTTGATGATTTCCTACTTCTTGTTCAGAGGGTTGGTCTAACCACTTACATGCAGGATGAGAGTGAGCAATATGCCTTGCTCACCAAAACTTTTGTTGAAAGTTTCACCTTCACTAATACCCCTTATAGGTCAACTGTTTCTTTCAGAATCTATGATATGCCTATTACCATGTCATTGGAAAGATTTTGCAGCATTATACGCATTGGTATGATTAGGATAGTAAAGAAGATTCAATGTCGACCCGCTGATTTGCTAGAGCTCTACCGAAGTGTAACAAATGATAATGACCGCACAGCTCAGCGCGGAAAGATAAGAAACATTCAACTCTCAGCTCTTAGATATTTTGCTCACTATCTTGCCACTAGCATTCTTGGTAGGGAGAACACAAGCAATATTTCTAATTATCATTTAGCTTCTCTTGCTGCTGCACTTAATAATGAAACCAAGTATACCCTTCGTTCTCTCATTGCTCCCCGCCTAGCTGCTATAGGACCCATTTATGGGGGCATTATTGTTGCACGCATGGTCGTTGCCTTGGAACTTTCTGTTGATCCTAATGATACTGTACTAACCCCACAAAAGGCTTGATCTTGCTGCTATGAAAACACATCACTTTGTTACTACTAACTCTAGTATAGAGAGTTTAGTTTACAGGATGTTGTTTACTGATGGAGATGAGAGGGAAATTCCCTTGCCACAGTATACTTTGTTCAGTATTTGCAGGATGACATGGTCGTGCTCCAAGGAAGAGGTGGACGAGCAGCTCCGCTTGCTTGGTTTCCACGGGCAACACTAGGGGGATGCACCCTCTTATGAATACTCTGTGCACTACACCGGGACGTCCTCAAGTTTGTATCAGGACGAAGGCACTTCTTCGTCATATTATGGAGGCGCTCCTTCTTGACCAGCTTGGGATTGATCTCCACTTAGGACAAAAGCCTAAGCTTGGGGGGATGTATACCGACATCACACCCATCTACATATCATTTTCTGTCGGTACTTTGCATATCCATGTTTTGCTTTCTTTTTAGTTTTTGTTCTAGCTTTATTTCTGATTTCCAAAACACAAAAAAGTCCAAAAATAGTTTCATTATTTATCTTTGTTTGCTTCTTAATATTTTAGCCTTGGTTTGATTCATCCTTTTTAGCTTTGATTTGATTATTCGGAAAACCTAAAAAGATTTTGCTTTGTTTGCTCTTTCCTTCGGTTCTTTTCTTTAAAAATCGAAAACCCAAAAAATATATGGTGTTCTTCTCTGGTTTTGTAAAGTTCGTTGCAGGGTTCAGTGGTCCTCAGTGACTCCTTGGATTTTGGTTTTATCTTATTATTCAAGTCACACAAGTGAAAGGCAATGATGATTTATGACAACTCAAGGTGTGGTAAGAGGCTGGTATGAACTCTATTTGTTTTCATTTTTTGTACATATACTCATCATTGAGGGCATGCTTAGTCTGTTCATGTAAGGTGTATGTTACTTAATGTATGCTTAGTAGTTCTTGCTCTCTTATGATCAGTTCCAATCCACCAATAGTTTGTAACATGTCATATAAATGTTTGCTTGCATTGTTCTATTCATAACTTGGTATGACATTGTGGTATCCTCCTCTGAATGTTTTATTTGAATCGACTTGAAACATGCTCATGCATGCATATAACTAAACAAAAAGTCAGTTAAGCCTTGATGATTTATTCTGTCTCAAAATTCTTGTGTCACTTTTATGCCACTATTAATTTTATTTTCTCGCAAGCATGATTATGACAGTTACTGCTCTCTCGATTGTCGCTCCCTTTCTATTGCTAGCCTTCACTTGCGCCGAGTATAAGCTTTACTCGGGCATCCAACTCCCCAAAACCAAAGTTGTCAAAAAGAGTCCACCATATCTACCTATTAGCATCATTGCTATTCCTTGCATATTTATTATGCTTTGTTTTCTTCCAATAAAAATGTTTGCTTGTTATGTCAAAATTAGTTAGTAAAGCTCTCATGAACTTGATGGCACACTTTACTCTTGCACTTAATAAACTTGAACCATTGTGTCCATCTATGTTGCTTATATGCTTGCGCTTTATAAGTTGTGAATTAGCAGAACCATGTTACCATGGGGAACTCTTTAAACATTGCACTTACAGTTGATATCATGTTTTTTTGTTTATGGATCCTGGCGGTGTGAAATAAAAGGGGAGCTTGTAAGCTCATGAAGTTTGTATATGTGTTAGAGAAACGCCTGGGAGGCTAGCCTAAGCCATGCCTAATCATGGTGGAAACTTGCAGCATAACCATAGTGAGCATTCTATGAAGCATCCTCAATAAAAACCTATGCAAATAGCAAATAAAAAGATCGCTGAGATGCTCATTGTCTGTTGCCTTGTCATTTTCATATGGGATAGTGATGGCTCTGTGTATGGCGCCCAGAAAAGTGCTGGAGCAATGATGATGTAGAGCTCGTTGGGAACCCCAAGAGGAAGGTATGATGAGCACAGCAGCAAGTTTCCCTCAGTTTTGAAACCAAGGTTTAATCGAACCAGTAGGAGTAAGGAAACACTCCAAAGGTGTTACTAGCTGAGCTTTGGCAGGGCGCACTACCGGTGCTAGTCGTGGAGACCTGCACAACACAACCATAGAACTTTGTCCCCAACTTGCGATGAGGTTGTCAATCTCACCGTGTTTTGCGGAAAACAAAGGATTAAACGTATCGAATGGAAAGAAGTAAAAGTTTGCAGAAAGTAAACACAAAGTAGTAAAAGATTGTAGATTGAATGTAAAAGAAAAGGATTGGGATCCATATTTCACTATAGGTGGCTCTCTTTAAGATAGATAACATGCTGGGTGAACAAATTACAGCGGGGCAATTGACAAACATCGAGAAAGCAATACATGCATATACTAATCATCTTGACTCCTTTAGAACTTGATTGGGCATTACAACATTATACATAGACCGCCATCCAACTGCATCTATGACTAATAATCCACCTTCAGGTTATCATCCGAACCCCCTCCAATGTTAAGTTGCAAGAAACAGATTATTGCTTTACGAATTGCGTGTAAAGTAAACAATACGATTGTTCTATGAACAAAGGATTGTTGTTTTCTCCCTAGTAGCAACATCACATCTAGTACCTTAGAGATTTCTGTCACTTCCCTAGATTACCAGAGGCATGAACCCACTATCGAGCATAAATACTAACTCTTGAAGTTGCTAGCATCTACTTGGACAAGGTAGCTACTAACAACGGAAAACATGCAAGATCACAAATAACAAAGACATGATAGAATCAATAATCAATCTGAAATAGCATCTCAATATCCATCGGATCCCCGCAAACACAACATGTGAGATTACAAATAGATGATCTTGATCATGAACGGAGCTCACAAGATCTAGACATGAAAGCACAAAGGAGGAGAACCAGCCATCTAGCTACTACATGGCTCTGTAGTCCAAGGATGAACTACTCACGCATCACACCGGAGGCTTGCATGGTGATGAAGAAGGCCTCCAGGGTGAATTCCCCTCTCCATCAGGGTGCCGGGAAGAGCTTCAGATCCCTCCCGATCTAGGAATGGAGATGACGGCGGCTATAAACTCTTTCGTGTATTTTTTATCGGGTACTTAGGGTTTTCGTCCCGAGGGCAATATATAGGAGGAAGGAGAGGCCGAGGGGGTGTCGGGAGCGGCCACACCACCCCCTGGCGCGGGCCAGGCCTAGCCGCATAGCCAGGTGGTGTGGTGGCCCCCTGGCCCCTCTCCGTCTCGTATTCTGGCACTTGATGACATCCAGAAAAATAGGCATTTTGGCTTTTGCCCCGTCCAATTCCGAGAATACTCATTTTTTGACTTTCCTGGAACCAAAAATAGCAGAAAACAGGCAGCTGGCACCATGGCTCTTATTAATAGGTTAGTCCAAGAAATCATATGAAAAGTACTCCAAAGTGTGGACAAAACACAAGAAAGTGGATAAAACCAAGCATGGAACATCAAAAATTATAGATACATTTGCAATGTATCAGATAGCTCCTATGTCATGGGGCAAGGGGTACCCCGTTGGCGGTTCTCCATGATACACATGTACATACAATGACAAGAACTTACTTGTGACTAAAGTTTAGTAGCATGAGGTTGATACTCGTAAGCAAGGGGCATGAGATTTTCAACTTATAACTTGTCAAGCATATCCTCATATTTGTGTCACTTTAACCTTAATCACCTCAAGATGCTTATGATAGGGACAATGAGAGCTCAAATCTAACGAGTACCATACTTTCAACATTTGGAAGCCTTTCAAACTTTTCAAATCTTTTCTTTCACTTTTATGTTGAGTCACCATTTATTCTTTGAGCACCTTCCCGAGAGCATAGTTGTCATTCTTAGTATAATGTGCTTGTCTCAAAACACTGTTAGTTGTGACATAACTTTGACGATTGTATCTTTGATATTTTTATTTCTAGTATTCACTTAAACTTCAGAGGTGCCTTGGCATTTATGTTTTTTTCCAAAGAAAGGCAAGTGAGATACCACTTTATCATATCTTCCTATGAGCATTAAAATCCTGCATATGCTTTTGTGTCATGTTGCTTATTATTATTGGGATGGAATCTCTTCATATCTTGCATGACTACTGGGTAAACTTATTTTCATACTCTTTATTATGAATTGCCTAAGTATTTAATCATATGCTGAGAATATATACATATTATGAAGCAAATGTGTTCGTAACTGTTTCTTTTATCACACTCAGTTTTCAACCGAATTGCTTGAGGACAAGCAATAAGCTAATCTTGGAGGAGTTGATACATCCAAACGTATCTAATTTCCCGAACACTTTTTGTAACATTCCAAAGTTTCCTAAATTTGGAATGTTAAAATAAATTAAACGAGTTGATTGAATTGTGTGATATTGATAAATTTTTTGAATGAAAATAAACTTTTTAGAAATATCAAACTTTCCTAAGACACACTAAAAAAATGGATTAGCATTACTATCACATTGGTTGAAGTTGAGCAAATCCAAACATGTTCTTGCATTGCATCATGGCAGCTTGCATATTCCTCAAATTGAAATAATAAACTAAAACCCTAATTTCTATGTGCTACTTTGCTCCTATGAGAGATTAAATAGGATTTATAAATCCTATTTTTTAATATAAAACTATTGCAAAAAAAGATACTATGCTGATCTACTGATTTCTAGAAAATTTTAGAAAGAAATTTCATGTCATTTGGAGCTATAGAATAAAAGTTATCAAGTAATACAAAACCAAAAAGAATAAAAAAAGTAAGAAGAAAACCTAACCTAATCAAGCCACTGAAGCCATTACGTTATCTACAGCGCTCCGCGACCAGCATCTGGCGCATAGCGCAGTTACAGCGCTTGGGCTGGCCCAAAGCTTCCAGCACAGCCGCAGCCCGTCCGCCCCTCTGTTTCGCTGACAGCCGGTCCCACCCGTCGTCTTCCTCCTCTGGTCGCGAGACCGCCTCCAGCACGAACCCCTCTGCCCCGATCGATCAGAACCAAAACCCGACAGATTCGGTGACGTTTCTTACCCCTCTCGCATGCCATGAACCCTATATATTCCGCCACACCTTCCCCTCTCGATTTTTTATCGTTCTCTGGAAACCCTAGCCTCAACTCAAAGGACCGGATCTTGCCGCCGCCGGCCACCACAGTACGAGCTCGAACACGAGGTTCGGAATCACCCTGCGCCCACTTTTACAATCGATTCTTCTTCCCCCATAGCACTGCTTCGTCCTAACTATTTTTTGTCTTACAAAAGAGCACGGGAGCCACCACGCGGAGTCGCCGGAAGATCGCCGGAGCTCGTCATCTCCATCTGCACGCTGACGCCATTAGAGGAAACGAGGGCGTCTCCGATGGTACAAGAATGACCAGGTGGAGGTGCTGATCATCGTCGACCACTTCCCCGTCGAAGGAGGACAGCGGAATGCCACCGTTGACCACCCTCTATGCCGCCGCAGCCACAAACACGTCACCGCCGACGGCAAGCCATGGCCATCAAAGTCTGGGTCAAGAGCGACCATCCGATCTCTATTGGACGGTGCAGGTTTTCTGGAGCCGAAGCCAAGCCTTTTGCCGAATTCCAGCCGAAGCTCGAGCCAAGCCGATCTGAGCCACATCCTCTGCGCCGTCAGATCTTGATCCAGAGGTCCACATCGACCCACTTAACTGAAGAGGTACCGACCAATCACAGGACACCATGTGGCCATCTGTTTATCTGTTTAATCCAGAAATTGAATAAATAGCCAGAAAATTGTGCAACCTTGTGAAAATCATATAAAAATATTTATAAGTCCAAAAATAGCAAATAATATATCAATGGATTCAGAAAATTGTGTCGAATATTATTATGTTATTATATCTGACTTTTACAGTATAGTTTTACTGTAATATTTTAATTGGTTTATTAGCCTTTTTAGCTTAAATAAATTATAGTAAATTATCTGTAGATTAGAAAAATACAAATAAGGTATCTATGGATTCATAATTTAACATACGACATTAATATGCTGTTAGATCTAATTTTGGTAGTGTATAACTACTATAGTAATTTAATTAGTTTTAATGGACATTTTAGACTATTAAATTCATAATAAATTATTTATAGGGCAGAAAAATATAATTAATATGTCTCTGGATTCACAGTTTCACGTGAAATACAGATCTGGTCTTAGATATAATTTATGATGTAGTAAATATTTTAAATGATTTAACCTCTATTAAATAGTAAATAAATCATAGAAAAAGATCTACAACTCCGATTAAGGTGAATCCAATTCCTACTGGTTCGTGTTAATGTCTTCTATCTATTAAAACTTAGATATTTGGTGAAAAAGTATCGTTGGGGGGTTCGAAAGTCCAAAAAAATTTCTAAGTGTGAGAGCTCTCTCGAGCAAACTTTTCTTCTCAAAACCCCCTTCAAAATAAAACTAAGTTTTCTTCTAGGCGGAATGGTTGTCGGGTCAACGAGTGGATATTTGGTGGAGGACGGCCGCCCAGGAATCCAAGAAGTCTGCCATGTTTCAGAATTCAGAAGCTTCCAGTGCAACCACGATACATATGGGCTCTGTCTTAGCTTAGTACTTAGTGGGAAACCTCACCGGGGTACCAACATTTGGAGGTTCTTGGCACGGTTGGATCTAGCTGGTAGAGGGGCTACTAAGGGAAGGCTTCGCCATGGTCTTGTCTGTGAATGGACTTGATCGTGGATTGTGGGGAAAGTGCACAACCTCTCGAGAGTATTGCAATCTGATCGATCAGCCGAGTTCACGGAAAAGAACACTTTGAGCATGTGAAGGATGGAGCCTCTGAAGGATCTTCCTCTCTCTTTCCAAAGTTTTTTCTAAAACCCCAGGGCGTGAGTAATATCGCCAATGGGTGGGATTTTGGGAACTTGGTGAGTAATATCCAAGTGTTAGGTTGTTTGGGCACTTGGTGAGTAATATCCTCGTGTTCCATTCGATCCTATATTACTTAAACAATGTTTACAAAGTAGGGTAAAAATTCTTCCTCTTTTCTTCTTACTTCGTGAAAATTGGCTTTATGCAAATAAACCACAAAGCCTACTACTAGCCTTGCATGTAGAGTTAGTCTTGTTCTTTCCTTGGTGTAATTTGCCAATACATTCAAAGTATTGACCAACTCGTTTGGCTGCATGTTTTATGTGCAGAAATTGGAGATCATTGAAAGGTGCGCTAGGATCGCGGGTCTTCACTCAACCTGCCTGTGGCATTGATGGGACTCCAAGTTGTATATATTTCGCTTATGTTGTAATAATGTAAACTCTGGATTATTCGATTCATGTAATAAAGACTTGTGTTTTACATGATATTTCATCGACTGTGAGTGCTAGCTAATGATCCAGGGACTAGCATGTTAATCACAGGGACTTAGCATCCTTACTCAATCCAAGGTCATAACACTTTTGCTATTGTTTCTTCTCTAATTTGTGTGATTTGAATACAACTAATGCGGACTAATGTTGTTTCAGCAGAATTGCTTTGGTGTCTCGTTTTTGTGCAGAAATCAACCTTCAGGGAAAATCCTGGAAAATATCGCAAAAATCCTATTTTACTAGAAGACTCACAGAGCTAGAAGACGGGACGAAGAGGGGCCACGAGGGGCCCAGACCACCTGGTCGCGCGGGCCAGGCCAGGCCGCGCCAAGAGGTGGTGTGGCCGCCTCGGACTCGGCCTCGACCTATCCTTTCGCCTATATAAGCCCTCTGACCTAAAAATAGAGGGGGGGGTTCGACGTTTTTCCAGATAGAGTTCTGCTACACCGCCACCACCAGAAACCACGATTCAGAACCAGAAACTCCATTCAGGCACCCTGTCGGGACGGGGAATTGGAGGAGATCATCGCCATCATCATCACCAACGGTTCTCCATCAACCATCCATGATTCCCCCATCCATGAGTGAGTTATCCCCCACAGTAGGCTACGGGGATGGTAGGGATTGGATGAGATCATTCATGTAATTGCATCATATTGTTAGGGCATGGTGCCTAGTATCTATTGTTAGTGCCTTTTGACATTGTTGCAACTTGTTATGCTTAATGCTTGTCACTAGGGCCCGAGTGCCATGATTTCAGATCTGAACATATTATTGATTCATTATGATATTATTGTTTATGATCTTACCTACAAGTTGTATACACATATTGTTGTCCCAAACCCGAGGCCCCGAAGTCACAGAAATCGGGATAACTGGAGGGGATTGCTATGATATGAGGATCACATGTGTTCACAGAGTGTTAATTTTTGCTCTGGTGCTCTATTAAAAGGAGTACCTTAATTGCCAAGAGATTCCCTTGAGGCCCCGCTGCAACGGGCTGGCATGACAAAAGATGTGGTGCAAGTTCTCCTTACGAGCACGTATGACTATATGGAACACATGCCTATGATTATTTAGTACTTGGATGCTTTATCTTATTTATCTACAAATGCCCTATATCTTGATTCTTACATGAATTGTCTTGTCCATGCAATGCCCGTCCATCCATCCCTATGCCTACCGCGCTTTAATCCTACTGTTACTGCAATTGTTACTACTGTCCTTGATTTACTATTGCCATTATTTTGCTATTGTTACTACAAAACTGTTGCTACTGATAAACTACTGCGAGCAAGATTTTTTCCAGGTGCAGCTGAATTGACAACTCAGTTGTTAAGGCTTATAAATATTCTTTGGCTCCCCTTGTGTCGAATCAATAAATTGGGTTTTACTTCCCTCAAAGACTATTGAGATCCCCTATACTTGTGGGTCATCAATGATCATACAAGTCTTAGGATAAAAGAAGAAGTTATTGCTTTGGACAATTTTTTCACTAACTTGCAAGGTGCGCACAAACTTCATTTTGATGCTCTTATGAGTCAACTTGCTCACTCCGAAGAACTCCTCGAAGAGAAGGGAGAATTGAAAGAGAAGATGCCTTGGAGATAACTTCTCTGAAGAATGCTCTAGAAGAAGAAGAGGAAGCTCGAGTCTCTTTAGAGGAGAAACTTAAGTAAATTGAAGAGACCCATGAAGAGGTTGTTGCCCAACTCATAAAGGTACGTGACAATTCTCTTGCTAAGGTAAAGAAACTAAAGAAAGAGAAGATTGACTTTGGGGCTACTCATGCTAAACTCTCAGAGAAGTTAGAGAAACTTGATATTGCCTACAAGGCATTGGAGAGTGAACTCTCTACTCTAAATTTGTCTCGTGATCAGCTCCAAACTCAATTGTAAAAGTATGATATGCCTAGCACCTCCACACCATTGTGTGGACATGAAGATATTATTGAAGAATATGATAGACTGAAAGAAGAACTAGTCAACACTACAAGAAAAGTTGGCTTTTACAACAGACGATTTTCATGGTTGAAGGCCCGTTTTTCGTGGCCGAAGAGTCTTGCATGACGGATGGACTTCGTGGTAAAGCCCAGTAACAAATGAATTAACCATGGTTTTTTTTCGCCTGTGGCGGATCGCACCCTTCAGCAACGAAAACATGTTCCGTCGTAGATCTGTTCGCCAGCCACGCTGACGGCTGACCTCATGCAAACTGCCACCTGGCAGCCGCCGTTAGCGGCCGGTTACCACCGTTAACGGTCATATAAACCGTGGCATAAGCCAGGCCCAACCAAGGCCTGCTAAGTACTAACTGGGCCGACCCATCATGGGAGCCCAACAAGAAGATGGCACGTTACTGTTTTGTCCTACACTGTTTGAAATAGGCCCAGAGATGCGGCCCATGAACTTTCAGGATCGATTCAGTTTCGGCCTACAGAAGTCCCATGTTTTTCAAACGCTGTGCTACCACTTGAGGCATGCACAAGTCCAACCCTGCACTATTCAGGCCTGTTACTAATTTAGCCTTTTACTATTCAGTCGTGTTACTGTTTCAGCCTGTTAGGAATTTCGACTCGTTACTGTTTAGGCCCTTTAGTGTTTGGGCTTTTGCCTATTAAGGCCGGCACTGTTTGGCCTGTTACTGTATTGGTCTGCCACCGTACTGGCCTTTTGCTATTGATACCTTTTACGGTTCCGACCTTTTACTGTTCCAGCCTTTTCACTCTTCTAGACTTTTACTGTTTTGGCCTTTTAGGATTCTGTCTTTTTACTGTTCTGGCCTTTTGCTGCTACGGCCTTTTACTATTGGCCTTTTACTGTTCTGGCCTTTTATTATTATGGCCTTTTACTGTTCTGACCTTTTACTGTTCTGGCCGCTTTGGGTCGTCCATGCGCACGTTGTTACTATTTTGGACTTTTTTTGCTAGCGCCTACTTTTCGCAGAATAGGTGAATATCCAGACATCAATTAATAAACACACAAAAATTAACATTACTTATTACACAACAATAAAAGTTTGTTACAGCAGGTTATACAACAACATCGTAATTCCGACAGATTACAACATGTCAGTACCCTTAATAAGAGATCGGTACATGGTGATTCGCTTCACTATATCATCTTTCCACTTCCTCCATTTCAGCTACAGATCTAAGAGCAGCTACACCCTTTCGTTCTGCACGCAATATAACATTTATATATTTATCACATGCAGGAGTTGTTCTAGGTGGACTATTAAGTAAGTTTTCTTCGGCAGTGCAATGGGAGGATGAATGGGACGAGGGATCACAACTTTCAGTCCTGCCTTCCAAGGACTCCTGTTGGGTTTTAACTGCAGTTTGCTAAGATATGGTGAAACAGGTTAAAACAAACAACAAGGGAAACAAGTAGTATTATATAAAGTAAAGATCATTTAAAGTAAGTATGAACTTACAGTAGCACGTTCAGGTTGACAGTAGCTCCTTCTCGAGCGGGTGCGACTCCTGGTCAATCTTCTAGAAGAATCTGATCAGAGCAGTTGGAACTCTAGTCCTTGTACTCCATTTTCATTTCTCTGCATTATATTTGAAACCAAGTTGGTTGGTTTGGAAGGATGAAAACTCTTGAAAAACACCAAAAACATAGCATTAAAAATTACCAGATGTATGTTTCAAACTAGATAGCTGGTTTGGAAGGATGAAAGCAGGTGAAAACACCAACATATAGCATTAAAAATGACCAGATATATCATCCAAACTAGATGGACATTTTACGAATTAAGCATTCACACATATATTCACAATTGAACATAAATGCAAATGTCATGGCAAGTTATTAGGTAGAATGACAACTAATTAACATGACAAGAAACTGTCCTAAGTAACACAAGGAAACCTCGTGGTTCAGCCTTGCTGAGCGTCAGATTATCAGTTTTGGATCCTCTATGAGCTGTTTGCATGACCTGTGCGAGCGCTCGGAAAGAATAGAATCTATGATTTCGTGTTGGAGGATTAAACCGATAGTTATGAGGGTTTAACTCATCAATGCCCATTGTTATAAACTTAGGTTCGAGGAATTAAGGAGCGTTGAAAGTCTCGATCGGCTAGTAAACAAGCACACAGGTATGCAAGGTTTACCCAGGTTCAGGCCTCGTAGAGGACCCTACTCCTGCTTGTCTACTCTTGATTGATGATGATCCGAAGGATTACAATGTCACCGATGGCGGTGGATGCACAGATTGGATCTGGCGTATGTCTAGATCTATGGTGTTATATCTATTGTGGCGATCATAGATCTGTCTATTGGAATATTGTGGGAGTCGCGATTGCCTTCTCGTTGGACCCTCCCATCCTTTATATATGGGGAGGCTAGGTCTCAGGTACCAATACGAGTTGGTTACAAGTTAGATTCAAACTCTAGTATTGAGGCTTCCTTGTCTTGTACATTTGGGAGTCCGTGTCCATATGGGCTTCGTACCACTCAAACTATCATGGGCGTCATGGAGCTTGATATATCTTTTAGTGGACCTTCCGTAGGGCCACACCAGGTAGTCCAATAGTAGGTGCCCGTACAGCATACCTATGTCAGATAGCGTGAGAATAAAGAAAGGGAATAAAAGCAAGAAGCTAATGAGGTGGGTAGGACCTACAAGATGAAGAGTGCAAACAAAATGGCAATAGAATCTAGGATATTGAGCAATATCCTGAAGATTTCGTAGCTTATGAGTAACAAAAATATAGCAAACGGGCAAGAGAAATTACCGCTGCGCGGCGAGGATGGATGGGACAGGGAAGTGGGTGGCGGAGGCGGCGGCTCGGCATTTCGGGGTCAGCAACGAATGATTCAATGAACCGGACCTGGTAGGGTAGACGACGGTGTTGGCGAAGCAGATCCGGTGCCGCGAGGGAGTCGGTGAAATAGTTCCGGTAAAGATCGCCTGCAGTGGAACTCCGGTGTGGAAGAGAGGGCCGGCGGTGAAGCAGCTAGAGGAAGGTCGAGGTTGTAGGGGTGTGGGCGGGGAAGAGACGACAGGGGGATATAGGTGGGATGACGCACATTTACGACCTATACCCCTCTATTATTGCAGTACTACCACGGTCCTTTTTTCTGGAGCAGGTATAGAAGAGGAATTTTTCATTTGCAAAAAGCGGGGCGGGATATTTGAATAGATGCACGAGATATTTGAATAGATGTGCGCGGGATATTTTGGCGCCATGCGGAAAATTTGAGGTTGAAGCTTCCGACGTACGCTACTCCGACGCGGCCACTCTCACGTGTTGGCCCCATCTAGACCCACACGCCAGCGACAGTATGCTTACCAACATATAAATGAGTTTCCACACATTTGCCGAAATTGATAAACAATATATTTTGAAGGCTTTCATACAAGATGACAAAGGTCATGGCCATATCTCTGTTATAGTTTATAATAGCGTGTCCATATCTGGTAGATAGCTGCATCTTGGCATTTCAAAAGAAGATTCTGGATTTGATGGACAATGCCCAACTTTCATGAATTTCCAAACTTTCTAGCTAAATCTATGCAATAAAATGACTTTTTGACAATATGAAGTAAATATGTCTAATTTCAAACTAGAACGTGTGTGATATACCTTCTCTTGACTTTTTAAAATAATTCAAAGATATCAAGTAATCAAATATTGGAGAAGCACCGAGAGTTTTGGAAAATTCAACTTTTTGATATGAATGGTAATGACACCTAATTTCAGCCATTTTTTAAAAAATACAAAGAAACAAAATATAAAAAGAAATGCATCCATTATTTTCTCTATTCGTGTCTCACTATGTGCACTATCTAGTTTCCATGGAAAAATATAATCTTGAAATTTGATAATTTCTAAGAAAAAATTGTATCACAATATATCTAGAGTACTACCATGTAAGAATATGCATGGCTTTCAAACCAGATGACCAAGTTCATGGCCATATCTTTTCTATAGTTTATAATAACCTATCCATATTTGTTATGGTGTGTATTGGCATTTAAAATATTATTTACAAAGGAAGCTTCCGAATTGGAAATTATTTTAATTTTGTAATGCACAACAATGGCTTTAGTAATGAAGCTACTACAAAACATGGCTTTAAATCCCACTGCCCCGGTTTATATATAGCCTAGGGTTAATTCAGTTTAGGGTTCGGGGTTTTATTTTTGGTTGAGGGTTTAAGGGTTCATGGTTTATGGTTTAGGATTTTAGGGTTTAGGCTTTTAGGGTTTAGTGTTTTAGGGTTTAGGGTTGTTCAAGGTTTTAGGGTTTATGATAGTTTAGGTTTTAAGGTTTAGGGAATTTTCAATAATAATGTTCAAGCTTTATATATATGGTTATATTCATGGAACAGAATGGCGCTATCGCAATTTAATAAAAGTATTTCAAAATTTGATCTATAAGTGCATTATACCTCCTTGGTAAGGGTTTAGGGTTCTAGGGTTAGGAAGTTAGAGTTCTAGGGTTAGGAGGTTATTAGGGTTTATGGTTAAGGGCTTATGATTTTCAATAATGTTCAAGCTTTATGCTTATATTCATGTAATATAATGGCATTACCACAATTTAACGAAAGTATCTCAAATTTTGATCTATAAGTGCACGGTACCTACTGGTTTAGGGCTTATGGGTCGATGATTTAGGGTTTCATGGATTAGGTTTTATGGGTTGTTTAGGGTTTAGGGATTATCGATTTTTCAATAATGCTCAAAGATTTATACTTATATTCATCGAATAGAATGGCGTTATCTGCTTTAATGAAAGTATCACAATGTTGATGTATAAGCGCATGATACCTGCTTGGTTAGGGTTTTACAATTTAGGTTTTATCATTGTATAGGGTTTAGAGTTTAGCGAATTTAGAATAATTCTCAAGATTTATTGTTATATTTGTCGAATAGAATGACATTACCTAATTTAATGAAAGTATCTCAAATTTTGATCTATAAAGTGCATGATACCTGCTTGGTTAGTGTTTATGGGTTGAGGGTTTGGGGTTTTAGGGTTTAGGTTTTAGGTGTTGTTTAGGGTTTAGGGAATTTTCGATAATGCTCAAGATTTATGCTTATATTCGTCGAATAAAATGGCGTTAGCAAATTAAACGAAATTATATCAAATTTTGATCTATAAGTGCATGCTACGTTCTTGGTAAGGGTTTAGGGTTTAGGGGTTTTAGGGGTTTAGGGTTTTGGGTTTTAGGAAATTTTCGATAATGTTCAAGTTGCTTCCCATCATTTAAACGAGTTTCTAGGCATTTGCATGGCTTTCAAACCGGGTGACCAAGGTCATGGTCACACCTTTGCTATAGTTTATAACAACATGTTTGTATTTGATAGATTGGTCCGTATTATTGGCAGTTAAAATATTATTTACAAAGGAAGCTTCTGAATTTGAAGATATTTTCAATTTTTCAAGCGACGATAGTAGCTTTTGTCATGAGAAACTACAAATAAGTATGGCTCAAAATCCCATTGCCCTAGTTTCCACACAAGATAAATATAGCCTGGGGTTTAGGGTTCGTGTTTTTTGGGTTGAGGGTTTAGGGGTTTAGGGTTTATGGTACATGATTTAGGATTTTAGGGTTTAGGGCTTATGAGTTTAGGGTTTTCTAGGTTTTAGGGTTTATGAATTTTCAATAATAATGTTCAAGCTTATATATATATGCTTATATATATTCGTGGAATACACTCGTGTTATCACACTTTAATGAAAGTATCTCGGATTTTGATCTATAAGTGCATCATACTTGCTTGGTAAGGGGTTAAGGGTTTAGGTATTTTATGGTTTTGGGGGTTTAGGTGTTTAGGGTTTAGGTTTTTGGGGAATTTTTGATAATGTTCAAGCTACTTTATATATTCTTTTATTCATGGAATTGAATAGCGTTACCACAATTTGAGGAATGTTTATCTGAAATTTTGATCTACAAGTGCATGTGATACCTCATTTGCCAATGTCATTTAGGCGGGGTTGAGGGTTTATGGTTTTAGGGTTTAGGGCATTTTCGATAATGTTCAAACTTTATTGTTATATTCGTGTAATATAATGGCGTTACTGCAATTTAATGAAAGATCGAATCTCAAATTTTGATCTATAAGTCCATGATATATGCTTGGTTAGGGTTTATATGGGTCGGGGGTTTAGGGTTTTCTGGTTTTACGGATTAGGTTTTATGGACTGAATAGGGTTTAGGGGGTTGATCAAATTTTCAATAATACTCGAGCTTTATTCTTATATTCGTTGAATAGAATATGGCGTTACCTAACTCAATGAAAGTATCTCAAAATTTGTTCTATAAGTGCATGATACCTGATTGGTTAGGATTTATGGGTTGATGGTTTGGGGTTTTAGGTTTAGGTTTTATTAGGGGTTCTTTAGGGTATTTTCGATAATGCTCAAGATTTATGCTTATATTCATCGAATAGAATGGAGTTACCAGTTTAATGAAAATATATCAATTTTTGTTCGATAAGTGCATGCTACGTACGGTGTTGAGGGTTTAGGGTTTTAGGGTTTAGGGCATTTCCAATAATGTTCAATCTTTATTGTTATATTCGTAGAATAGAATAGTGTTACCACAATTTAATGAAAGATCGAATCTCAGACTTTGATATATAAGTCCACTATACCTGCTTGGTTAGGGTTTATATGTTTTAAGTTTTATGGACTGAACAGAGTTTAGGGGGTTTATCAAATTTTCAATAATACTCAAGCTTTATGCTTATATTCGTCGAATTGATATATATGGCGTTACCTAACTCATTAAAAGTATCTCCAAATTTGATTTATAAGTGCATGGCGTTATGGTTTATGGGTTATGGCGTTATGGTTTATGGGTTGAGGGTTTGGGGTTATGGTTTATGGGTTGAGGGTTTGGGGTTTTAGGTTTAGGTTTTATTAGGGGTTGTTTAGGGTTTAGGGTATTTTTGATAATCCTTAAGATTTATGCTTATATTTATCGAATAGAATGGAGTTACCAGTTTAATTAAAATATATCAACCTATTGATCGATAAGTGCATGCTACGTGTTTGGTAAGGATTTTGGGTTTAATTAGTGTTAAAATTTTAGGGTTTTGGGAATTGTAAATAACATTCAAGCTTTATACTTATATTCGTGGAATAGAATGGCGTTACCGCAATTTAATGAAAGTATCTCAAATTTTGATATATAAGTGCACGATACCTGCTTGATTAGGGTTTATGGGTTGAGGGTTTAGGGTTTTACATTATAGTTTTATGGGTTGTTTCCGGTTTTGGATTCAGAGAATTTTTGGTAATGCTCATGATTTATGCTTATATTCATCTAATAGAATGGCGTTACCTGATTTAACTAAAGTATCTCAATTTTTGATATATAGTTGCACGATACCTGCTTGGTCAGGGTTTAGGGGTTTAGATTTTATGGTTTAGGATTCCGTGAATTCTTAATAATATTTTCAAACTTTATGGTTCTATATATTCGTGGAACAAAATGGTGTTACCGCAATTTAATGAAAGTATCTCAAAAATTGATCTACAAGTCGATGATATCCTGCTTGGTCATATTTCTGGTTAAATAAAATTAAATGTACCCGGGTACTACAACAAGGGAGAAATAGGAAGAGTTCCTTGAGATTTAGGCGCTGTTTGGTTGGGCTCGAATTCTGGCTTTTGATTTTTGGCTTATAAAGCTACGAACGTGTTTTTGGCTTTGTTTTTTTATCTTTTACTCTGACATAGTGGAATGATAGTATAAGCCAGTTTGGATGATTTTAACGATTTTATCTCGGTTTAGCGAAAAATGTTCAAAATTTGAACAACAAGCGATGGGAATCTCTACTTCCCGTAATTCTAGCTCACTGACATGTGGGTCACTTGCATAGTGGGTCCAAAAAGTCGGTGTAGGTCGGAGTGGGAGGGCAGGTAAATATTGAAGAAGGGCTGGGAAACGTGGATGGGGTGATGCACTTGGGATAACACAAATTTACCACCTATATGCCTCTGTTATTGCAGTGCTCCCTCGGATTCTTGTTTCCGGAGCAGGGATAGAAGAGGAATTTTACATTCTAGAAATAGGTGAAGCATGTTTAAATGGATGCACGGGATATTTTAATGGATGGGTGCGATGTTTGGGCGCCGTACCAAATTTTGAGGTCGAAGCTTGTACATACGCTACTCCGGCGTGGGGCCTCTCAGACGCGCTGTCACTGTCTAGGCCCACACGCCAGTGAGAGTTGCTTCCCAGCATTTAAACGAGTTTCTAGGCATTTCCTGAAACTTTCGAACAATTTAAGGCTTTCAAGAAGATGACTATCGTCCAAAAAAAGGTGACCAAGGTCATGGAAATAGTTTATGATGACGTGTCAGCATTTGGTAGATCAGTGCATCTTTGCAAATCAACCAATATGTCTGCATCCAAATTTGAAGTTTGTTTTTGAATTTCCAAGTAACAACAATGTGTTTTGTTGTGAAGCAACTACAAAGATGATGGCTCAAAATGCCACCGCCCCCTTTTTTCACACAATGTATAACGCCCTTTCAAGCTTCCAGGCTAAATTTGTGCAATAAAATAATTTTTGGGGCTGGATGTTTTTTTGGGGGCTGGATGTTTGAATGGGTGGGCGGGATATTTCAGCGCTCTGCCGAAATATTGAAGTTGATGCTTCTAAGGTAGGCTACTCCCACTTGGGATGCTGTCCCTATCAGATAGACCCACAGGCATGTATGCTTTCCAGCATTTAATGAGTTTATAGACATCTGCCGAAATTAATGAACATTAATTCAAGGCTTTCAAACAAGAGGAGAAAGGTCACATCCATAGTTTCTATACCTTTTTCATATTTTGTACTACTCCGTACATTGAAGTATCTTCGCCAACCAAGCTTACAAACCTGACCATATTTGGTAGATCGATGCATCTTGGCATTTCAAGCAATTGTTTACACAGGAGATTCCAGATTTGATGGATAATGCCCTACTTTCATGAGATTCCAAGCTTCCTAGCTGAAGATACTGAAATTAAATAACTTTTTGACATAAAGGCATTCGTTCACAAAGTGCAATGCTATGTGCATTAGTTTCCATGGCAAAACATAAACTTGTATATTGACAAGTTTTGGATCAATTTTGATCTATGGTGACTGGTAGGTGGGCCACGTATATGGTGGTGCCCAAACCAGGGTAGGTCAGAATTTCCAAAGTTATCCCTCCACAGTCCGCACCCCTTCGTGTTGTGTATTAACTTCCACCCTCCACCACCTAGGCATCACCCCCTTCCCCACAAAACAGACGCCCTTACGGCCGCTCCTCATCACCAACGTGCGCGAAGAAGCTTTCCCTACCCGGCAGTCTTTTTGAGATGCACCGGCGGGCACGTCGATCCCACGATAGTCCTTCTATCTCTAGCTTGATCTGGTTGGCATGTTTATTGCCCTTTCAAATACTCCTACGTAGTTTAATTTGTCCTCAATCTGCATGGTCATAGTTTATTCTGCGCTTGATCTTTGTTCCTAAATACATTCTGTCAACACCCGGATTTTTAATCCCAGGTGCCTGTTATACCATACATCGCAATCCCAACATTACCATTTTTGCGAGACATAACATATTGGATATCACAGTACCACATCCATTAGAAACCATAATAAGGTTTTACACAAATAAAGGATCTCAAGATCCAGCCTTAATACAAACAAGTAGCGAAATAATAAGCGTAGCGGTTGGCTCCATCTTCAGTGTCACAGGCAATGCTGACGATGGGAGATGATCCTAGTTGTCGTAGCCGTCCTGATGTCCTTCTTCTGGATACTCCTCCTCATAGTCTGGCCACGGGAATATCCAGGGACAAAGCCATGAGTACTCTTTAAGTACTCACAAACTATCACTAACAAGTAAGGTAGTTCTAGTAAGAATGCTAAGCTCTAAGTTTATTTGCAAAGTTAAGTTTGAAACCTAAGCTGAGTTTAGAAACAAAGAAAGATAAAATAAAGTTCTAAATCACCTAAATGGGAACTTAGTTTTCATAGTCACATCCCTGTTGTGGTCAAGGCAAGTCACCAATCATTTCATAAGTCATTTTGAAAACATCTGATGACGGAACAGTATGGTCACTCCAACTTTCCATGACCGCGGATGGGACTATTCAAATAGTTTGACACTCTGCAGAGGTGGTACACTTTCACCACAAAATTCGATACATCCGTCAGGGATAACCCTGAATCATCATACTTAGTATGCGGATAATCAATCATAACCTTTCCTTTACACACTCTAGTACAAGCACCTCTCCTATGAGCTTGGCCTCCCAGCCATGGCCATCTGCCATCCTGGGCACTGCATAGGTGGACAACATCAAGAGGTAGCCTCAGCTCAAACCTCCTCCATTAGGGAACCCATACTAATGCATATAAACTTCTAGCTAAGCCTTACCCAATTCAGGTATTGTGGTTGTACGGTAAAATTGGAATGGTATCGCATCCGAACCCAACCATCAGTTTTTATAAAGGGCTAAGGCTCATGCCTCAACATTTTCATCATCATAAACCATTTTGTGTTGCTCAACACATGTCAAAACATAGCAATAGAATGACTCATCATTCCAAGGTTTTCATAATCATTTTCACCAAGTATTCCCATCTAAAGTGATCAAGCTTTATGCTTGGCAAAAGTTACTAAGTTAAGAGTGTTCACTAAGGTGGGATGCTAATCTCAATCTCAGCCATAGAATGACATCTAGTATAGGCCAAGTTTTATACTCTTTATGCTATCTATACTACTTTCTAACATCTCACAAAGCATTACTAAAAGTAAAGAAACTTTGGTAAAGCAAAAGGTAAAACTTGTAAGTAGAACTGCGAATGGGTATAAATCTAAAGGTATAACCAAAGCATGCCCAATGCATCTTGCTTAGGTTATCTTGTATAATTCTAGCTTGCTAATAATAGCTTGCATAGTTAAGAAACTTGCAAGTGTTAGCTTGCCTTGATTGGTGCTGTGATTGAAGTTCTCTTCGTCTTCTTCGGGGTAGAACTCCTCCTCCTCGTAGACTTGGTCGGTACTATTGTCTATAAATACATACAGGATACACAATCACCAAACAATACCTAATTAGTCTATTTAGCACACTAAGGCACACATTTGATGATCTAGCATCATCACAATCATCACAAGATTTAAAAAACTAGTTTCATTTATTTTATTTGAGAAAAGTAATTTCTACTCATTGAAATCAATTAAGATTTAATATTGTCCAATTAAACTTTGGGATCATGTGGACACATGTCATCACCACATATTCTAATACATGGGAATGTGATTTAAATGTTTGATCATATTTCAATAAGATTAAGTTTATTATTTAAATGATTTAAAGTGACTACAAATGCCTATATAGCATTATTTTGGTACTAGTCCAAAGTCACGGCATGTAAACCTAGATATTATTACATATTCAAATAGATATTATCAAATGCGATGTTTGAGAGTTGGAAACAACTCAAAAGCTATTATGGTTGATTTTATAAAAATGTTTGAATGTGGCAAAGTCTCTGTTTTGTTATTTTTACTATATGTGATCTCTAACTCCAATTGATTTAAATTCAACGGGCCTGGATAGAGGTTTTAATTATCTTTCTAGCAAAATTTGAATCATAAATTTTGGTTAAGTGGATCTCTCTGAACTGATTTTTAAAGAAGTGGACAGAATATGGTTTAACTCTAAATAGAAAAACATCTATTTGAATTTGTGGGCTAGCGCGGGAACACTAACGGCCCGACCCAGTGATGCTCCGTGGCGTAGAAGGCAACTGACAGGCTGGTCCCGCATGTCAGCGACACAACCAACGCGAAATGGTACGGGGCGATATCAGCGCTACGATTAAAAGACGGACCAACGACTGAGGATCGTCGTCCCCGGCGAACAGGTCGCCGGCGAGAGCTAACCCTAGCGGCACGGTGGGGGTACGTGGGGGCTTACCAGGGCTCCATCTAGGCGTGGTGATGGGGCAATCGAACTGGTGGATGATGGCGGTTCTAGGCATGGTCACGACAGTTCCTGGGGTGGTCGCAATCAGCGGGGCCCTTCTCCTCCAGTAGCGGCCAGCTCCGGTGGAATTCCGGCGATTGAGGTCTCGATTGGCTCTGGGGAGAAGTGGGGAAGGCTCAGTGGTGAGTGGGGAGGTGAGTGGTGTGCAGAATGAGGCTGGGGGTGGCCTCCTTTTATAGGCTCGACTGTGATGCAGTGCGTCATGGTTAGGCGACGGTGGCGACATGGCTACAGGCTGCTAGAGGCGTGGCTGCGAGCGACGATCGATGCGCGGTCTCCTGGAGGTCCTCTACACCGTAAAGGTGCGGCTAGGGGCGGTGGCATTTGGTCGGGCGCGGCTGGTGCTTTGAGCAGTAGAGGCGGCGTTCGACGCGGCGTGCGGTGGCTGCGGGTCAAACAGCGACAAACGGGCATGTCCAGGGGCATGCTGGGGTCGTGGTGATGCGGCGCACGCGGGTTGCGTTTGAGGAACGGCGTGTGCACGTCTGTCAGGCGCGGCGCACTGGGCGGTCTCGGCATGGCGCAGACACGATGGGCGCGGCATGTTGGGTGTGGTCCACGGCCTGGCAGCGCTTGGGGAAGGGACAGAGAGGGGCGGTAGGGTGCGGCTATCGTCCTAAACATGGCAAGAGCGAGAGGGGTGGCCTGCTGCGAGCTGTCCATGCTCGACCGGTGGGCATGGCCTCGGGGTGGCTTGGCACTGCTGCTAGCGGTGAAGGGGGGTGCTGTCTGGGGCTGGGTTAGGTGCTAGGGAGACAGAGGAGAGATGAGAGGGTCAAATGGGGGACAAGACTTTGATTAGCAACATTATTAGTTAGGCAGATTAGTTTGTGATCACCAGGTGTTCGACACAATGGTCGCAAGAAATTCAAATTTGAATTTTGAAAAGATTTTTTGTGTGTAACTTGATCTTATGCTTGGTAGTCTTTGTTTGCTTGGGATTTGCAAGGGGAGTTCATTTGAGTGGTTTTTGAAAAAGTGGGATCTATGCATATGTAATGGACTCACTTTTCAAATGTCATTTAAATTGTCTTGCTAAAGGTTTCTATAAGATTTATGTAACATCCCAATTTCAGCAACCCTGATTTGTTGTCCAGAATGCAAAAATCAGGGGGAACAAAAACTTTTTCTTGTTCATGGGTGCTGTGTTTGCTTGTTGTTTGTTTGCACTTGTGCATGTGAGTGTATACCTTACGATACTCCTTACCTCACCATCAGTTGACAAAAGCTATTTACCAAAACCATCCTGGCTCAATTTACATATTCTCAAATGTTTTGGCATTTCAAAACCTGAGCCAAGATGCTTATGCAACCAAAACTATTTTAGTAGCTTCTTTTGACAAAACGATGGAGAAATATTTAATATAACCTCCTTATGTTTTCAAGACAGAGCCTTCAACTACTCTTACCTTTAGTGTTGGGTCCGCAACATAGAAAACAAAAAAAAATCCTACGGTGTGAACTACACGCCAAGATCTATCTACTAGGTACAAAGCAACGGGTGGACATACATCCAACGAGAACTTACCCTCATAGACAACGAGCTTTGTTAACGAGTAGGAACTCGTGGTTGATGTAGTCGTACACTTGCCGATCTTAAGATCGTGATGAAGTCCAGCAGGTCCGGCTCCAGCACGTCCATCAGATCCAGCTCCAGCACCACCAAGTCCATCACCGCAAAGCAGCGGTGCATCCGTGATCGCACACATGTCCGGTACCCCGACAACCTCCGTCCCTCGCTCCAGCAAAGCAGCGGAAGCAGCAACTCCTTTCCAGATAAAGCCACCGGGAACATGTATCTCGCTAATCTGAGACCATGGGGAAATAATACTAGAGGGGGAGAGAGATCCTTCATAAGGAGGTGTGTGTGAGAAGTGAGGAGGGGGTGGCCTTTTATAGGAGGAGGGGGTGCCCCTCCTTCATGGCCGGCGCATGGAGGGGGTGACCCTTCACCTCCTCCATTCATTTGGTGGTAACCCCTCCACATTAAAATGCCCCTTCACATTCTCTTTTAAAGTCTCCACTTTAAATGCATTAAATTTCTCCAAATTTAATGCTCTCTCATTTAATAAAACTCTTTTATTATTTTTATTCAGAATTTTGTTAATTACTTTAATTAACAAACATTCACATAAAAACCCCTGCAACATTTCAATATTACATGCAGAACCAATTTCAGCATTTTCACCCGAAACAGTTTTGGTGTCTATTGAAATAATTCCAACGCTTTCTTAAATCTTTATCTGAAACATATTTGCTCCAAATGGTGTCGGTATCCCTTAAGTGTGTTACCCTACGGTTCGCGAATAATGCCGACATGATCGAGACCCCTCTCCGATCAATAATCAGCAGCGGGACCTGGAGATCCATACTGACTCCTACACATTCAACGATGACTTCTGTGATCGTGAGAACCTTTAACGCTAGTAACTAAATCCCTTTGTCCCGCGATATATTACATGTTCGAGATTCGATCATCGGTATCTCCATACCTAGTTTGATCCCGACATGCACTCTTTTCATGTTCTCGTGATATAACATTCTAGTGATCACTTGCTTGCAAGCTATTTCAATGTGATATCACCAAGAGGGCCTAGAGTATATCTATCCGTCATCGGGATGGACAAATCCCACTCTTGATCCATGAGCCTCAACATAACACCTTCGTAGCACTGAACCCACCTTTATAGTCACCCTGTTACGGTGTGACGTTTGATGTTATCAAGATACTCTCCCGGTGTTAGCAATTAACATGATCTCATGGTCTAAGGATAAAGATTACTTCGTATGATATTATAGCAATATAAACATAATGACTTTGATCGTAATGCTATACTTCGGAGAAATGTTCATCACATCATTCCACCAATGGTGTGACCTTGTTATTAACAACATCCAATGTCCATGATCAGGAAACCTTGATCACCTTGTTAATCAACAAGCTAGTCTATAAGAGAGGCATAACTAGGAACCCTTTTTGTTTATTAAACACACATGTATTGATGTTTCCGATCAATACAATTCTAGCATGTAAAATAAACATTTATGATAAACATGGAATAATATAATAACCACTTTATTATTGCCTCTCGGGCATATTCCCTTCATTTAGGATCCCCAAAACCTTTCTGAAAGCTTTTGATTTCTACTCTTGGTAGAGATACCAAGGACTCTTACCTCTTTCAAACTCCAACCTTTCAAAATTACCCCTGCTTACCTCAAGCTAAGCTTGATGGTAACCCTAGTAGTAGTTGATTAGTTTATAAGATGAGTTGCCTTGATCTGCTGTCTGATGAGTTGCCTTGATCTGCTGTTTGACTTGTTTGCTTAGGAAGGAGTATGAGCTACTCTAGGAGCTCATCACTAGGATCAAGTTGTTTCCAAATCATCATACCTCAAGAAAGAATACAAACTTGGATCTGATCCCTAGCTACTAGGTGATCATCCAAAACCTTTAACCAGATCAATTCTGAAGATTTCCATTCTAGAAGCTTCCAAGTCCATGAAGAACAATATGAAGCATGGATCCCTTCTACTCAATCTACACTTCAACATCATCCACTCGATGATGCTTTGGTACCTTGCAACCCCTCCAAAATCATTCCCTCTCATACTCTAGTCAAAATCCTCAAAACTGTTCCAACATCACCCTTTTTAATGCCTCCGTTTCTCAACCCTTGTGCATTTTTGAAAATGCATCTGATCCATGTTGTTAACCATACTAAGGACTACCAAGGATCACTCTTGACCTTGGTTAGATCATATTACAACCTACCTTTTCTTGATGGTTTTGCAGGCAAGAAAATAACGTTTCCTGCAAATCTATCCATCATGCCTACTTTGATAGAAGCTCACGCCATCACACAACCTTATATGGACCAACTCTTTGCATGGTTGTGTTCTACTCATACAAGGCCATCAATATCTACTTCACTTGTTCCAAGTGGATCTTTGTGCTTCTTAAACCCCCAAGGTTTTGAAGGCTAGTTGATAATCTACTTTGGCAGGCTTATTTTATTCAAAGTTTGAAAGCCTGTCTTGGTGAGCTCAAGAAGGATCAAGCTCAAACCCCTACACCATTGCAATCTACATCACTGGGTATATCCATCCATATAACCCATGCCCCAAGTGGATATCTGAACTCCAAGATACAACCATGTTTTGATGGTATGAAATTAACACCACCCTAGATCCCTTATCTAGGGTATTCCACCAAAATCAACTTGGATTCTCCAATCCCTAGGATGCAAATGATTGCTACAACTTGTCTACATCATCTAACTTGATCATCAAGATTTATCAAATATTATCTATAATTATTATGGCTCCAAATCTATTTAAGCCCTTTAATAGACCAAATCTCAAAACCCCCCTCCACAATAGAAAGTTTGGTTTTTTCCAAAACACTTCTCCAACTCTTGACTCCTTTAAGATCCATCTATCATCCTCTACCCTCCCATATCAAAAATAAATATTTTTGAGAAGCTTTATTATTTCTTTTTGCCCATTTTCTTAAATGGCTGAATTGGAATAATAATTGTCTTAAATACTTCTAAGCCACAATAAATCTTGGGAAAATTCCCCTAAGTGTGTATTCCCATTTGGGACCATCTCAAACCAAAAACCAACCTTGTATAGTGTGAATTTATCAAATGACCTTCTAGAATCTACTTCTGCCCTTTTTGAATAAATAGGGTTAAGTGGACTAAAAATCCTCTGAAAAATCCCAAATAATTCCTGGATATCTACATTAACCTCATCTATCTCACAGTACCATTTCCTCCTCTGGTCCTATGCAAATTTTTGAACTTCCTTCACAACCACCTATTTACTTAATTTGGCAAATCTAGCTCGTATTGAGCTAAATCAAGATCAAATCCTCTCCACCAAGCTTGTACATCACACTTCTCTCCTCTGGTCGACCAACACTGTAGCTAAGCTAATGTAGCACTGACATCTTGGGCCCATGTGCTAGTATGAGAGAGGGAGAGGCATATCTTGCAAAAGATCTTTAACATTAAAAGTTGCGACAGCCAACCACTGCCCCTCTCTGCCCCTACATGACCCAAATCCCACTCTTACCCCTCCCCACCACCCTCTAGGCCAATCCCTGGCCAGCCCTACCCCTCCCCCATGTCCAAATTAGACATTTACTCCATCTAGCTCTCCTCCTTGGTATAAAGGCCAGAGGCCACCCCCAGCGAGCCCCTGCCCCTCATTTGCTCCCTCCCACCTCCACTTACCTCCTTCAGCACTCCCTCTTCTCTCCCTGCCTTTGCCTGCCCAAGAAGAAGAGAGAGAGAGCTCTCGGCCTCTCTAAGAAAAACAAGCAAGGCTCCCTCTCCCCTGCTCCCCTTCCTCTGCATGTTGGCCCTCGAGTTACCCTCTTCCTCCTCTATCTAACCATAGTCTTCTTTTTGTCCAGGATCGTCTCCTCCGTCGTTCCTAGTGAGCTCCGACGAGGTAGCTCTCGGTCACCGTCACGCGAGCTGTTTGCCGGGACCACCACCACCGTGCCGCCCCTCGATCTGCTCGTCGTCATCCACCGTATCGCCCTGTCGCCTCCCCGACCTCCCCCGAGCCCTTGGTAAGCTTCCCCGGTGAGCTCTGCCGTCCCCTAGGGTTCCGCTGCCGGCTGCTCTGTTTCCCGTAGACGACGACCACACACCATCCATCGTGACTTGATCCGACGGCCACCGTCGCCCGATACCCCTTCGTGCCCCCACTGTCACTGACCGCCGAGCCTTGCCTGGCAGGTTCAAGCCGCTGGCTCCCGCGCGTCGCCCCGTGCACCATGGGCCGAAAGTCCTCCAGCCGGCCCAGTAGCCCCAGATCCCAGCCTGCAAATCCTTTTCTTTTATTCATTTTGTCCAAGATCCAGAATTTGTCCCTCAGTTTAAATCATTTAAAAAATGGAAACCAACTCCAATTGACCAGAAATAATTTTCATCATGTTCTCAGATGTTTTGTTCAACATGCAGAAGTGGTGCCTTGCCAAAAATATTTTTTATTATTTATTGGCAATTAATCCACTAAATCTTGCCCTATGCACTAAATAAATTCCTCAGAGGGTTTTATATCTCCATTTGGGGAGAACCAAGGCTCTACTGGAAGCTATTTGATATACCTGTCATCTAGCATAGGTCCTATGCCAAGGTGAACAGTAGTTTGCCCTTAGCAAAAATAACAAAAATAGCCTTTATCTGTCTTAGTAAATTGCTCTAGGACAAACCAAATGTGGTATTGACGAGATTCCACCTCCCAGTACCCCATAATATCAGCATCTATTAAATCACACTAGCTCAGATTTTATTGAGCGCTGGTTGAGTTTCAGTGATTTAAATGCTTCTGTAGGTGGTGTTTTGACTAAATAAATTACTCCAGGAGGTTGACAACTCCAAAAAGGGTGAATACAATTCCTAAAGAAGGTATTCCAAATGCCTACCCCATTCCCTTGGAATCAACTCAATAGCTTCTATAGAATTAATCTGATGAAAAAGAGAAAAACCATACAGAACTTCCTTTGAGGATTTATTAAAGGCATTCTGGTAATTGTTTAGACTTGATTCCAACTCTATGTGGTTCAGTACATCAAACACTACCTAACCACCCAAGGAAATAATTTTTGGAGCTCCAGATAAATTCTGGTGAATTATTCCCTCAAACTAGAGTTATTACCACTATAAAAATCATAACTAAATCTAGGAAATTGATAATCTAGTAAAACCACTGGGGTTGGTTTTGTTTTGTCAAGACCTATCTGAGGATATCATTGTTGCACAATGGTACCCTACATACCCAAGAACCCCACTCCAACTTCCTGGTATTTAGCCTTGACAACTATCTTCCAAAGGGAAAAACACCTCTATGGCAATCTAGTAATTCCACTACTAATACCCCACTCCTCCAACACCTACTAAGTTAAGTAGGATTCAGTATGTTTGTTTGCTGTATGGTTTGATGCATGTATGCCTTGCATTGATTATGGTATTGTCTGCTTGCATGTATACTCGATGACGGCGATAGTGTGAGTGTTTGACGTCAAGAAGGAAGGGACTTCTTATTATTATTTATTGGGTATTCTTGGTTATCTAAAGAAGTCCAGGGACTTATTTCTGATCACAGGCAAGCCACCATTCCTGAATTCTGATACTTTTCCTACTCTCTTTATTACCTGTTTTGTATCCTCTTTATAAATTGCATTATTTATCTACATGTCTTGTTTTATAAATACTGCGCTAATAACTTGGCTCCTCCAAGTTATGACTTTGTGTCCCTCGTGGCACCACCCTGATGTACCTACCATTTTATCCCTTTAGACCGAGAGTAAGATGGTCAGCATCCTACCTCGTTGAAAACCCCGGCTTTGAGAAAATGAACTATTTTGGGATTTACCCTACTACAAATGCTTTGTAAAACCCTTAGGAAGAGGCATCGTTCCAAGCGGATGTTTTAACGAAAGAAATGTTGTTGATGAGAAATGAGAAAGTGAAGGGATGTTCTACGCCTTTATAGGAACAATTCTATCAGTGCAACCACATTACCCCAGGTGCTGGGGCTTAGCTCGTAGTTTGTCTTCATTAGCCGAGGCAGCTTGTACAATGCTTATAGGGAGAGATCCCTTGAAGCCTGGGCAGGCGCTAACAGATCTACGATCTGGATCCTATAGCTTGCTTCGGCAAGAGTGAGCCTATTCTGGCAGGAGTGTCGGTGCAACAATTGGGTCTCCCGCAGACGGTATGACTTAGGTGGTACGGAAGGAAGTGGAGTCACCAGATTAAGGTATACGCCAAGTTGTGGCTTGAGTTTACGCGTGTACGGAAGGCAGGACTATGGCTGGGAGCCACATACTCATTTCCGAGGAGAACAAACCCAAAAGGAAAAGCAACCTTGCTAGGGTCGACAAGCGAAAGGTTAGGTTTGATTATCCGGACCCCCATCTACAGTTGGTAGTGGGCCGTGGTTGTATCCCGACGGATGTATTGATTCTTGTGGGGAAAGTGCGCAAACACTACAGAGTATAATCTATTCGAATAGCCGTGTCCACGGTCAAGGACGGTTGGAAAGGTGTTGGCTAGGAGTACCCAAACGGTGTTTGTTTGGAAAGAACAGATGAAAGAATGAAGGTTCCGGGGGAACCTGAGATTAAAGTGTGGTTTTGACTAGAGGTGGTCAAAGAGGTTTACAAAGGGTTCTTACTCCAAAACTGTTTTCAAAAAGGTTTTCAATAAAGATATGAGAATATCTTGACTTATAAAACAGAGGCATGTTTTCAAAACTCTTTTTCAACAAAGATATGGAGATGCCATAACTTTAAGAGGTAGTCTAGACTTTTCCAAAAACAACCCTAGCTAGAGCTATCTCGCCATAGCCAGAATTTGCATTTCTTTACTCTACTTATCTTGGTGGTTTGCGAGTACATTCAAAAGTACTCATGGCTTTGTCCCTGGTTATTTACTTGACCAGTCTTTCAGAGGTTCGACATCGGAAGATTAAGATGACGTCCAGCAAGCTAGGTCGTCTTCCCAGTCAGTCGCCTATAGGTTGAGGCACGATTGGGTTTGCGCGTAATGGTGTTCCGCTGCTAAAGTGTTGTAGCCATAATGGCATTCTTTTAAGTCTTGTAATTCGTTATGTTTCGGATGTTGTAATGATACTTGTCGGTTATGTTCCACGGCTCACTGATCATGGGAACGTGGATATATATACATAACAGGGATTTCTCGGATGGGTAATCCGGGGAGCCCACAATTTCAAAATGGGCCTTGGTAGATCTTTACTTGTACTTGCAAGGGGTGCAAAGAGTTGAGAATGTTTCTATTTGAAATTGACTTCTAGGAACACCTAAAGTGGCCTAGTGGATTAAAATGGCCAAAGTGACCATTTTCATTATTTAATCTTATTTGATTTCTTTTTCTTTAGATTTTGTTTGGGAATGATCTAGATGATGTGGCATTCACCTTTGAATCATTTCACAACCATTAGAACAATCAAACATGGCATTTTCAAACAATTCTATATTAATGCAAACACATATGCCTTCATCAATATTTTTAATAATAAAAAGTTTTTGGTTAACCCTAAATTGGGTGATTTGGATCTTGATAACCTTGATTAAAGTTTTGGGATGTTACACCTTCGGTGATTTTTGATATCAATATGTTTGCTGAAACGCATAAACATATATAGTTTTTGTGCTTCATCTATATGTTTCCTGCTTTTCTTTTAATAATAACCGACCTTGTATGTCATAATTAAACAGATGGGCAGATTTTGGATAGAGATTGCTCCATTAGGCAGCGCTAAACGTATCCTTGATGTTCTACGATTTATGAGATTTGTTAGAGCTCATTGTGACAACTCAAAAGTACATTGCCCCTGCCGGTTGTGTGTGAATTGTAGGGTGCTGCCTCAAAGTGTAGTGGAAGACCATATTTTTACATTTGGGATGCTTAGCACATATGTTAGATGGGTATTTCATGGTGAACCATATGATCCTCCATCTGAAGTGGGGAAGCACATCTTTATCATCAAGATCAAGTAGGGGAAGCATATGTTGATCAACTAGATCAACTGACAGAGGAAGCTCCTGAGCATCTAGATCAACTTGGAGAAGGGGGGTAGAGAAAAAGCACAAGCTGCATGAAACATGATTCATTTCTGGTACTACCACTATGCCAGATGACAAGGTATATATGTAGAACAACAAATGTTCAGGTTGTGTGTCTTTGATGTTTGTCTATAAACGTATCTGTTAATCTACTAATCGCAGAAGCAGACGACCGAAGAGGACTTTGATGGTAATGACAATGACCTGTTCATTGATGAGCCTGTACCTGAGGATGTGGATCAGGTACACTGCATCTGGATGGATTTGATGCAGGGCTGCTGATCATCAGGGGTGTACTTTTGGTGCCATTCATGACCACTAGCCCAGCTGCAAAACTCTTGGGGTGTAGAGCTATCCCATTATAGGTTCTCTACTATCGTAGTTCTGTAATATGGAGCTACCTTATTATGATTTCTAGGCCTTTTATAGCAGAACTGTAATTGGAAACTATTTCGTATATTAGTATATACGGAGTATATGTGTGTTCGTGTGTGTTTCTAGTCTAAAATCCAAGCTTATCATTTTATCGGTTCCTAAACTGTTTTTGAGGCCCCAGCGTTGGTGCCCTATGCTGCAATTACCGCCGTCTTGTCTACTGCTCCGTGAGACGAATCAGCAGAAGGATAATAAGCTGGGACCAATTTGATTCGAAGAGGGGCGATTTTCTCTGTCCTTGGAGAGGAACCCGGGAGAACTAGTACTGGTACCAAGGGAAGGAGGAGGTTGGCTCGGTCAAATATCTCATCCACTTGATGTGGGACCTGCTTTAACTGACCCATGACATGGGTCCCGCTTGAAACAGCTGTAGGCCACCACGTGATAGCTGGGATAAAAAATTCGGGATTCTCTCCCGGCAAAATGTTCCCACCACTGCCACTTAAAAATACTTACTGTAGAAAAAAGCGTACTGCCCAGCCCTACTACTGCTAGTACTACTACTCCCCTGCCCATGCCTTTCTACTAACGACAAGACAAGAAACCATCACTAGCTAGCTCACCTCCAGCAAGCAACTGTTGGAACTGGTGCAACCTCCGATTGGGGAGTTCTTGTTGAAATAGGTCAGTGTATTTGCTCACCTCGAAATCCGGCTCTACTTAATTTGCTTCTGATTGGGCCATTGGGGGTACTATTAGTACTAGGAGTATTAGTATTCAGTATTCTTTGATTGTGGAGTTCTTGCTTATTGCTCACCTCGGAATCACCTAATCAGGATATTTTTCCTCTTCTCTAATTGATTAGGTCATTTGGGTGGGGTGGGGGTGGGGGTGGGGATGGGGGGTGGGGGTGGGGGAGGTGGTACTGATTTCATATGGATTCCAGATCAGGGCATGGTCACCGCTGTTCTGATTGGGACATTTGGTCGGTTTCGATTTTAGTGTTCTTCACTTCTGTAACCTTTAGTTGCTACTCGTAATCTGCAATGGATTTTGCATCAGATTCTGTATGGAGAACTATGGGTTAGTGGCGCGCATGGCCACTATGGACAGGGATGGTCCCATCAGTTCCTTAAAAGTTGCCTAAAAAAGGTAAGGTAGCAGTATATTCATTGCATTCCTCCATTCTTTCCAATGCTGAAAGTGGTTGGCTGCAACCTGGATGTATCCCTGTGCTAAACGTTGTCTCTGTCTGCATCTTGTTTTTGTGGAAGCCTCTATGACACCATCTCTTCTTCATTTACTGTAGCACGGTGGTACATACATGCGAACATGCGGTGCTCCAGATGTGGCAAACAGGATGGTACCCCCACATGCCGTAGGATCCGGCGAGTACCACTACTCACCAAAAAACAAGCGCAAGGCCACCGACCAACTGGGAGGGCCCAACTTAAAGAGAAAGGTATTTGTTCTTAATACCCTTATTACCATGGTGCAGACAAATTTAAGTATTACCCGCTTTGTGAGAATATCATTTTGCGGCCAGAAAGTTGGGTCGCCTAGGCAACGCGGTACCCAAGTTGATTTTTATCACCGCGATTCGAAAAGTTGGGGCGCCAATTGCTGAGAGGGGTCTTTCGAGTGAAAAATGACCAAACCCAATATTTTCAAATCACGCCCGTTAAGTCAGGATATTCTGTTACACTAGTTCTTGTTGTGCCCCTCCTTTGCCGATCACTCTTCTTAGCCACCCTGCACGTGTCGTAGGGGCAAATCCATTACTGTACTTTCCTAACTCTTGACACTGAATCTTGTTGCGGCGACGGCGGTCACTTTTCTTCCCTTGCCCGACCCTAAATCTACTGGTGGCGGAGGACCTTTTTTCTCCCTCCCCCGACACTGAATCCAATGGCGGCGGCCCAGCATGTCTTGCAAGGTGAAGGTTGTAGCTACGTTGCCGACTGATTCGGGTCTGTCGGGACCCAAGTATGGGGCTCAACACGTTGCAGCGGCGAGGTCTTCAGCCCCGGTTAGCAAGGAGGCCAGCAAGGATTATGCTCCCAAGGTACCTACGAGCAGCGGGTTGAAGAGAAAAGCAAGGCTGGTGGCGGATTGTTCGGCTCCGGTGGGCGGATGCAGCACCCAAATCTCGAAGAAAAAAACCCGGGAGAAGAGCGAGAGGTGAATTTTTCTTATTTGTGCCTTATCTTGCAAGT
Source organism: Avena insularis (assembly GCA_023614405.1). Classification (NCBI taxonomy): domain Eukaryota; kingdom Viridiplantae; phylum Streptophyta; class Magnoliopsida; order Poales; family Poaceae; genus Avena; species Avena insularis. The sequence continues at coordinate 77,460 of JAJUPC010000478.1, read as the reverse complement.
AGATTAGTTACGACATAATAGAATCGAATGAACTGAAATGTTCCCCTTTTTAATCAACTTTGGCACAACTTTGATACAAGTGACCTATATGAGTTCACAGTTCATGTTCGGCATACACTGCAAGACTTGATTTTGGTTGCAAGAGGATTGTGTTCAGGCAAGATGTGCATCTGCTTGTGAATTGCAAAGAGGTTGTGTCTGTTTCATAGCTGGTAGATATGCTTGCCGCTAGAATTCCCTAGGGTTCTAGACAGAGGACAAAATTGGAGTGGCACAACATGAATGATACCTATCAGCAAATTGAGCACTCCCATGAGCTTCAGATGGTTTGGGAGTGTTGTGCAGCTGATCTTCAGGTGAAAGTTGAAGCGATGATTGATGATATGTATGCAGATGCTGGAGATCTTGCTGCCAGAGCTTCTGCTCCTAGAGAATATGGACCAATGGATGCTGATCTAGATAAGTTCAGTATACGCATAGAGGTGGATTCATACATGGCAAAACTTGATTAGGGAGTTAATAAGCTAGTTTCATCATGTACTGTGGAGATCTTTGTCGATTCCAAAAACATAACTCTTGATGAAATGAGAGAGATGATTGGTAAGGAAATCAGTATTGGCCCTAAGCAGATGGCAAAAATCCAGTGGTGGCATCATAAGAAGCAGCAATTCTTAGATGTTTTGGATACTGAAGATCTTATGCAGATTATGCAGCAAAAGAAGCAAACCATGAAGGTGTTCTTCCTTGGTACCATTTCTGATGTTGTTGAATAGGTTATAGTGGATGTAGATGCCCCTGTAGTGGCTGAGCAGAATGAGGTGGTCGACGTTAATGAGATCTGATGAGAGCTGCTACCCTAGGCTTGCCATATGGACCATGGGGTTCCCCTGCCTGTATTTGTAATATTGACTGCTGTTGCATTCAGAGCGTGTTTCTGTGATTATGTTTGTTGAGAGATTGTGATATAATGTTGTGCGAGCTATTGAGATTTTAGGACATGTTACTCACTAAAACCATCGTTGTTGTAATAAGACATAAGTACATTGTAGTTGACATGATTATGTTTCTTAAGATGACGTACGGTACTTGTTTCTGTTATTATGTTTGTTGGGACATTGTAATGTAATGTTTTGTGAAACCATGACCGGACTAGTGATGGATAAATACATTGTAGTTGACATGATTATGTTTCTTGAGATGATGTACTGTACTTGTTCCTATTATTTTGTTTGTTGAGAGACTGTAATGTAATGTTTTGCGAAACCATGACAGGACAGGTGATGTGTAAGTACCTTGTAGTCGACATGATTTTGTTTCTTGAGTTGATGTAATATACTTGTTTCTGTGATTACATTTGTTGAGAGATTGTAATGTGATGTTTTGTGAAACCATGTTGTGATTATGTTTGTTGAGAGATTGTAATGTAATGTTTTGTGAAACCATGACTAAAGAAGTGATGCATAAGTACCTTGTAGTTGACATGATTTTGTTTCTTTAGATGATGTAATATACTAGTATGTTTTTGTTAGGCAATGAAACTGGGATGGAGGGAGTGCAGGTTTAATATTTGAAATGAGAATGTGTGAAGAGAATCCATATTAGTGGAGACAAGAATCCGGAAAGGGCATGGTATAAATTAAACTATTGTAAAATGCATATTTAGTCTTTGTTTGTGTGTTAGACGGGGTGCTCTCTCTCTCTCTCTCTCTCTCTCTCTCTCTCTCTCTCTCTCTCTCTCTCTCTCTCTCTCTCTCGCCGACGCCGATGTCATCGCCTGCGACGACGCATTCGCCATGCTTTCCTTGAATGGCGAGGACAACCAGTCGAGCAGCGACAACCTTCTCTCCGACATCGAGTATTCCTTCCATGATGTGAGTTCCACTGTTTTCTCGGGCTAGGGTTAGGCAATGGTAAATCTCTCGATCTGAGCTCCATATGTGCATGCAATCGTGTTCGATTTCAGCTTTGCATTTACCTATAGGTACCACGGACGATCTACGACTCCGAATAGGAGGGCCTAGATCTCGATGGAGAAGTGCCATGTGACCATGGGCTAAAACTGAGGAGATATGTTGCATTCGAAGGCAGTAACACTGGGAGAAGGTTTTTGGGATGTACAAATCAGGTTTGTTTACATTATGTGCAACTATAACATGAAGTAAAATGTATCATGCATGTTCATAACACTATAGTGTGTGTGTTTTTAGGTTGGCCCGGTGTGTAAAGCAGTAGAGTGGGTGGATCTTGATTGGCCAGATGCACTTAAGAAATGTTTGGCACAGTTATGGGAGATGTATGAGTTGGAAAGGTCGGGGAGATTTACTGATGTAAGTGATGTAGCAGAAAAAAATTACAAGCTGTCAGTACGAAATAAGGAGCTGGAACAAGAAATCGAGAATTTGCAGTCAGAGCTAACTGACGGAATCGATGGGATCTTGGTTGTTGGAACTGCAAAGAAGCTTCAGGATAGTCACAGGTTACTGATTCATAATGCAGAAAAGGAGCGGGATCAGCTCAGGGAAGACAATAAGAAGCTAGAGTACTGCATTGCGGATCTGTTGAAGGAACTGAAGAAGGCGTGCGAGGGTGAACAAGGACAGACTATAGAGGATAAAGGAAATTCGAGATGAATAATTTATGTTGTGCCAATGCCTGAAACTAGTTAATTGTAAGACTTGCAGTTGCGCTTTCTGAACTATGCCAAACTCAATCCTCGAGCAAACTAATTTCAGACGAACACACATATCATGCATAGAGTTAAGTTCATGCTTACAAAATCACCACTTTAGAGGATAAACCAGGCAGTTCAGTACTAAATAGACATATGTTGTGTTCAAGCGAGCCTGGCCCGGAGCTGCCTGTTTTCCTCCCTAAGATTGGCCAGCTCCTTCAGTACTGTGTCGTGCTTCAGCTGTAGGTTCTAGCGCTCCGTCCCGGATTGGAGAACTTTGTCCATAGCCATACGATTTTCCTTCAAGATCCCTTTCATCATCTCCGTCTGCTTCCTAGCCGAGGCAGGACCTTCACTATGTAGCTTTGCCCAGTCGGTGTTTAACTCCTTCAGTTTCTGGCACTTGTCAGAAAGGACCACGAGTTCAGCGCGCAGTTGGTGAAAGGCCAGTTTTTGGGAATTTTGCTTCTCCCTTTGGATTGCTATCTTGTCATTTAGCCAGGTCGCCAGGTCCTGGTCGATCTTTCGCCTCTTTCCCTGCAACAAAATTACATAGTATGGTTTGTTCAGTTCACCAGGACAAGCTGGTTAGTTTCCATAATTAACTGAATCAACTAGTGGCACTGTCATAATTTCAAGGAAGAAGCAATCTAGGACTAATCAACATTTTATGAATCGACTAGTGGCACTGTCATAATTTCAATTTCAAAGACAAATAAGATTTATCTGCAGTTTAGTGTGTTGTGGGTTTTTTCCAATATCACCAAATAGTAGTGGGAGAGTGGCAAACTCATAATGCAGAAGCCCATGTCCAGATACATAATGGAAAGAGAACATGGTGTCCATTCATGAACATGAACACCAACACATGTCTAGATAGATAAGGAGTTGCCCTAGGATTCTTATTGCACCCTATAATGGGAAGCAGACATGGGCATTGCTCCCTGAACCCTAAACATTACAAAAGGAGAGGAGGACAAACTGATATTTGTGTCCCTGCTAACGGGAATCAGACTTGGGCTTTGCTCCTATACGCCTCCAGACATGCCCTTAGCTCCTCGTTCTCTTTCTGAACACCCTCGAGTATGGTGATCCCTCTGCTCATGTCCACCTTCATCTCCTTGACTGCATCCAGGCAACGGTTCCTGTCATGGTAGGCTCGGATGGTAGCCTTGGTGTCCTCGACGGCCCTTCCGAGTGCCTCACGACTTCGTCTCGGGAGAATGCACCTTTCTAAGAGATTCTTCTTCTCCTCCATGAGCTCGTTGATTATCTTGATGGCCTGTTCTTGCCTGTTCAAGTTACGGTCGAGCACTTTGTGCAGCCTAACGACGTCACGTGCAAAATCTAGCGAGATCTCCTTCTGCATAGATAATTGCTTGCGTAGGCTCTCATTAGCTTGGGTGAGGGAGCGTGCAAGCTCATGTTGGTTGGCAATATTGGAACTAATCGCGGCCACCTTGTCACGGTACTCGGCCTTCGATCGCTGCATCGTTCATGTTAATTGAAATAGGAATTCTACAATTACACTCCAGGTCCCAAGTGAATACTAATACAGATCAAAAAAAAATCCCCGTTGAATCTATTGGCCGCAGTGTTAAAAAATGGACCTAGAGATCTATTCATGACCACGATAGACTAATCCTAATCACAAAAAATCCATAGTGAATCTATGAACAGCGGTATTAAGGAAAGACCAAGAGATCTAGTCATATTCATGAAAACTAATACAACTCGCAAAAGAAGAAGAAAAACCAATGCGGGGCAAACAGCATCTAAGAAATCCACATCATAACTCGGAGAAATAACAACGTGGAGATTTGCTACCTCGCTAAGACATGGAACAGGGCCGAACGGGTCCTGCAACGCCTCTGTCGTGGTGGATTCGGGCTCCACGGACGGCCTGTAATACGTAGAAGAGGAAGAGCTAGAAGAAGAAGAAAAACAAGAATAAGCTGATTAAGATCATGATGGAGAGGGAGATGGAGAAGAAGTAGAACAAGAAGACCGTACCGGGAGGAGCCCTCGCCTGCTAGAACATTTAGCGCCATTGTCGGGGGAGATTCGGCCTCGATGAGAGGGTGGGCTTGAGCGGCTGGTAGGGTCATTGACCGTCCTCTCCCCCTCCTCAGTGGAGCCATGGCTTGCAGGGTGAGTGCGGCGGCGGCAGGAGGAAGGTGATAGTGATTAGTGTGGGAGAAGAGTCAAAGAGTACATGTTGTGGTCCAGTAGTACTAGTACTATTATACAAGACCACCGTGTACGGTCTACCTTCTCAAAGAAGCCAGGGAGGCAGGGGTAGGGAATCGATGGAACTTGTCTTTATTGCGATGGACACTTCAATGGTCTTCGACGCCGCCCAAAATCCAGTATATAATAAGGGGAGTGCGAGCCGGGTGGTCATCACGGGAATCGGCACGCACATCCCGCATGTGTGCGTCACGTGTTGATGGGGCAATGACGCGCGCAACTGCTGCACGATCACGTCGGCACGTCGAACTCCATTGAACTCCACGTGATAGGCACGCACGGGATATTTACGAGCCTAGAATACGCTGTGCCACTTTTGTTGTGATCAAATTATGTTCAGTACGCGAGATATTACTTCTTTTTTGTTTTGTCATAATCGACAAATGCATGCGTGGACACGACGCACAAAACCGCTGCTCGTCCTTGATCATATCGGCACCCCACTCTGTGTACCCGCCATCGACCATTCGGAGCAACTACCTCGAGCACGATGCCCCCTCACCATGGCAATGGTAGGTCCAAGCCGTCCACTGACCGTCCTGCGTCCGCAACTCTTCGCTGCATCGTCCGTGCTCGTGAGTCGCCTGCTGAGACAGCACGTCGTGTCCGACCGCGCCAGGATCCATCGACATCGGCACTCGAGGACACCACAACATCGTAGCTCGTACCGGCCGTGCAGGAGGAGCGTGGGGTACCTGGAGCGTCGGATGAGCGCAAAGCAGCAGCCAGGACGGGGGCGCGTGTTACACCGGCGAGTACGGACAAGAAGAGGAACGAGAAGAAGACCAGGAAGAAGAGAGGAGATAGCTATTTGGACTAGTCCGACTCGGCCAACGAGGAGGCGTTCATCAATCAGTTGGAGGCAGAAGTAGAGGAGAGTGACGTGGACCCGTGGGACTACGAAGAGGAGGAGGAGGACTCCGACGAGGAGATAGCGCACTTATTCGAGGAAGGGGCGGTGTCGAGTCGTCAGAGGAGGACACCGATGGCGGTGATGGCAGGGACCATGGCGTTGACGAAGATGAGGACGAACCGGAAGACGAAGACGATGGCTTCTTCAAAATAAGATCATTTATTTTATTTATTTTAGTTAGATAGATGGATTTTCACTTGTTTATGGAGGTAAAGTATCGGTGGCACAGATAGAGAGGTGGCATGGATTGACCATGCATAAAAAAAGTGGATAAGGCAGGGGTTATCCTGCCCGTTGAATAACATGGGATCAACGGTTGGTGGAGACGATCCGCGTGACATTTGTTTCAGCCAATCAGGGCATAGCACCCAGAGTGAGCACATGTTTGGGATCTCCACATGTTTGGGCTTATGTGAGATTTGTGACCGAGAGAGAGGGAAAATCACTTTTCACAATCCGCCTATGGATCCACCAGTATCATTGAAATGTGTGCTCTTTTCACTAACAACAACCAGAGTCATTGAAATGTGTGTTCTCTTCAGACACCACACATGGATCCACTAGTGTCACTACATGTGTGTTCTTTTTACTAACAACAACTGGAGTCATTGCATGTGTGTTCTTTTCACATACCACATATGGATCCACCATGGTCATTGCATGTGTGCTCTTTTCACAATCCACCTATGGATCCACCAGTGTCATTGCATGTGTGTACTTTTTACTAACAACAACCGGAGTCATTGCATGTGTGTTCTTTTCACATACCACATATGGATCCACCAGTGTCAACGCATGTGTGTTCTTTTCACAATCCACCTATGGATCCACCAGTGTCATTGCATGTGTGTTATTTTTACTAACAACAACCAGAGTCATTTCATGTGTGTTCTCTTTTGAGACCACACATGGATCCACCAGTGTCATTGCATGTGTGTTCTTTTTACTAACAACAACTAGAGTCATTGAAATGTGTGTTCTCTTCAGAGACCACACATGGATCCACGAGTGTCATTGCATGTGTATTTCTTTTTACTAAGAACAACCAGAGTCATTGCATGTGTGTTCTCTTCAAAGACCACACATGGATCCACCAGTGTCATTGCATGTTTGTTCTTTTTACTAGCAAACAACCAGAGTCATTGAAATGTGCGTTCTTTTCACATACCACATATGGATCCACCAGTGTAATTTCATGTGTGATTTTTTACTAACAACAACCAGAGTCATTGCATGTGTGTTGTTTTCACATACCACATATGGATCCACTAGTGTCATTGCATGTGTGCTCTTTTCAGAATCCACCAGTGTCATTGCATGTGTGCTCTTTTTAGTAACAACAACTAGAGTCATTGAAATGTGTGTTCTTTTCACATACCACATATGGATCCACCAGTGTCATTGCATGTGTGTTCTTTTCACAATCCACCTATGGATCCACTAGTATCCTTGCATGTGTGTTCTTTTTACTAACAACAACTGGAGTCATTTCATGACTGTTCTTTTCACATACCACTGATGGATCCACCAGTGTCATTGAAATGTGTGTTCTCTTCAGAGACCACACATTGATCCACTAGTGTCATTGCATGTGTGTTCTTTTCACAATCCACCAATGGATCCACCACTGTCATTGCATGTGTGTTCTTTTTACTAACAATAACAAAAGTCATTGCATGTGTGTTCTTTTCATATACCACATATGGATGCACCAGTGTCATTGCATGTGTGTTCTTTTCACAATCCACCTATGGATCCACCAGTGTCATTACATGTGTGTTCTTTTTACTAACAACAACCACAGTCATTTCCTAACTGTTCTTTTCACATACCACCTATGGATCCACCAGTTGAATTGAAATGTGTGTTCTCTTCAGAGACCACACATGGATCCACCAGTGTCATTGCATGTGTGTTCTTTTCACAATCCACCTATGGATCCACCAGTGTCATTGCATGTGTGTTCATTTTACTAACAACAACCAGAGTCATTGCATGTGTGTTCTCTTTAGAGACCACACATGGATCCACCAGTGTCATTGCATGTGTATTTCTTTTTACTAACAACAACTAGAGTCATTGCATGTGTGTTCTCTTCAGAGACCACACATGGATCCACCAGTGTCATTGCATGTGTGTTCTTTTTACTAGAAAACAACCAGAGTCATTGAAATGTGTGTTCTTTTCACAAACCACATATGGATCCACCAGTGTAATTGCATGTGTGCTTTTTTACTAACAACAACCAGAGTCATTGCATGTGTGTTCTTTTCACATACCACATATGGATCCACTAGTGTCATTGCATGTGTGCTCTTTTCACAATCCACCTATGGATCCACCAGTGTCATTGCATGTGTGTTCTTTTTACTAACAACAACTAGAGTCATTGAAATGTGTATTCTTTTCACATACCACATATGGATCCACCAGTGTCATTGCATGTGTGTTCTTTTCACAATCCACCTATGGATCCACTAGTATCATTGCATGTGTGTTCTTTTTACTAACGACAACTGGGGTCATTTCATGACTGTTCTTTTCACATACCACTTATGGATCCACCAGTGTCATTGAAATGTGTGTTCTCTTTAGAGACCACACATGGATCCACCAGTGTCATTGCATGTGTGTTCTTTTCACAATCCACCTATGGATCCACCACTGTCATTGCATGTGTGTTCTTTTTACTAACAATAACCAGAGTCATTGCATGTGTGTTCTTTTCATATACCACATATGGATCCACCAGTGTCATTGCATGTGTGTTGTTTTCACAATCCACCTATGGATCCACTAGTGTCATTGCATGTGTGTTCTTTTTATTAACAACAACCAGAGTCATTTCATGATTGTTCTTTTCACATAGCACCTATGGATCCACCAGTGTCATTGAAATGTGTGTTCTCTTCAGAGACCACACATGGATCCACCAGTGTTATTGCATGTGTGTTCTTTTCACAATCCACCTATGGATCCACCAGTTTCATTACATGTGTGTTCTTTTTACTAACAACAACTAGTCATTGCATGAGTGTTCTCTTTAGAGACCACACATGGATCCACCAGTGTCATTGCATGTGTGTTCTTTTTACTAACAACAACCAGAGTCATTGAAATGTGTGTTCTCTTTAGAGACCACACATGGATCCACCAGTCTCATTGCATGTGTATTTCTTTTTACTAACAAGAACCAAAGTCATTGCATGTGTGTTCTCTTCACAGACCACACATGGATCCACCAGTGTCATTGCATGTGTATTTCTTTTTACTAACAACAACCAGAGTCTTTGCATGTGTGTTCTCTTCAGAGACCACACATGGATCCACTAGTGTCATTGCATGTGTGTTCTTTTTACTAACAACAACCAGAGTCATTGAAATGTGTGTTCTCTTTAGAGACCACACATGGATCCACCAGTCTCATTGCATGTGTATTTCTTTTTACTAACAACAACGAGAGTCATTGCATGTGTGTTCTTTTTACTAACAACAACCAGAGTCATTGAAATGTGTGTTCTTTTCACATACCACATATGGATCACCAGTGTAATTGCATGTGTGCTTTTTTTACTAACAACAACGAGAGTCATTGCATGTGTGTTCTTTTCACATACCACATATGGATCCACTAGTGTCATTGCAAGTGTGTTCTTTTCACAATCCACCGATGGATCCACCACTGTCATAGCATGTGTGTTCTTTTTTCTAACAATAACCAGAGTCATTGCATGTGTGTTCTTTTCATATACCACATATGGATCCACCAGTGTGATTGCATGTGTGTTGTTTTCACAATCCACCTATGGATCCACCAGTGTCATTGCATGTGTGTTCTTTTTACTAACAACAACCAGAGTCATTTCATGACTGTTCTTTTCACATACCACCTATGGATCCACCAGTGTCATTGAAATGTGTGTTCTCTTCAGAGACCACACATGGATCCACCAGTGTCATTGCATGTGTGTTCTTTTCACAATCCACCTATGGATCCACCAGTTTCATTGCATTGTGTTCTTTTTACTAACAACAACTAGTCATTGCATGAGTGTTCTCTTTAGAGACCACACATGGATCCACCAGTGTCATTGCATGTGTGTTCTTTTTACTAACAACAACCAGAGTCATTGAAATGTGTGTTCTCTTTAGAGACCACACATGGATCCACCAGTCTCATTGCATGTGTATTTCTTTTTACTAACAACAACCAGAGTCATTGCATGTGTGTTCTCTTCACAGACTACACATGGATCCACCAGTTTCATTGCATGTGTATTTCTTTTTACTAACAACCAGAGTCATTGCATGTGTGTTCTCTTCAGAGACCACACATGGATCCACTAGTGTCATTGCATGTGTGTTCTTTTTACTAACAACAACCAGAGTCATTGAAATGTGTGTTCTCTTTAGAGACCACACATGGATCCACCAGTCTCATTGCATGTGTATTTCTTTTTACTAACAACAACGAGAGTCATTGCATGTGTGTTCTTTTCACATACCACATATGGATCCACTACTGTCATTGCATGTGTGCTGTTTTCACAATCCACCTATGCATCCACCAGTGTCATTGCATGTGTGTTCTTTTTACTAACAACAACATGAGTCATTGAAATGTGTGTTCTTTTCACATACCACATATGGATCCACCAGTGTCATTGCATGTGTGTTCTTTTCACAATCCACCTATGGATCCACTAGTATCATTGCATGTGTGTTCTTTTTACTAACGACAACTGGAGTCATTTCATGACTGTTCTTTTCACATACCACTTATGGATCCACCAGTGTCATTTAAATGTGTGTTCTCTTTAGAGACCACACATGGATCCACCAGTGTCATTGCATGTGTGTTCTTTTCACAATCCACCGATGGATCCACCACTGTCATTGCATGTGTATTCTTTTTACTAACAATAACCAGAGTCATTGCATGTGTGTTCTTTTCATATACCACATATGGATCCAACAGTGTGATTGCATGTGTGTTGTTTTCACAATCCACCTATGGATCCACCAGTGTCATTGCATGTGTGTTCTTTTTACTAACAACAACCAGAGTCATTTCATGACTGTTCTTTTCACATACCACCTATGGATCCACCAGTGTCATTGAAATGTGTTTTCTCTTCAGAGACCACACATAGATCACCAGTGTAATTGCATGTGTTCTTTTTTTACTAAAAACAACGAGAGTCATTGCATGTGTGTTCTTTTCACATACCACATATGGATCCACTAGTGTCATTGCATGTGTGCTCTTTTCACAATCCACCTATGGATCCACCAGTGTCATTGCATGTGTGTTGTTTTTACTAACAACAACATGAGTCATTGAAATGTGTGTTCTTTTCACATACCACATATGGATCCACCAGTGTCATTGCATGTGTGTTCTTTTCACAATCCACCTATGGATCCACTAGTATCATTGCATGTGTGTTCTTTTTACTAACGACAACTGGAGTCATTTCATGACTGTTCTTTTCACATACCACTTATGGATCCACCAGTGTCATTGAAATGTGTGTTCTCTTTAGATACCACACATGGATCCACCAGTGTCATTGCATGTGTGTTCTTTTCACAATCCACCGATGGATCCACCACTGTCATTGCATGTGTATTCTTTTTACTAACAATAACCAGAGTCATTGCATGTGTGTTCTTTTCATATACCACATATGGATCCAACAGTGTGATTGCATGTGTGTTGTTTTCACAATCCACCTATGGATCCACCAGTGTCATTGCATGTGTGTTCTTTTTACTAACAACAACTAGAGTCATTTCATGACTGTTCTTTTCACATACCACCTATGGTCCACGAGTGTCATTGAAATGTGTGTTCTCTTCAGAGACCACACATGGATCACCAGTGTAATTGCATGTGTGCTTTTTTTACTAAAAACAACGAGAGTCATTGCATGTGTGTTCTTTTCACATACCACATATGGATCCACTAGTGTCATTGCATGTGTGCTCTTTTCACAATCCACCTATGGATCCACCAGTGTCATTGCATGTGTGTTGTTTTTACTAACAACAACATGAGTCATTGAAATGTGTGTTCTTTTCACATACCACATATGGATCCACCAGTGTCATTGCATGTGTGTTCTTTTCACAATCCACCTATGGATCCACTAGTATCATTGCATGTGTGTTCTTTTTACTAACGACAACTGGAGTCATTTCATGACTGTTCTTTTCACATACCACTTAAGGATCCACCAGTGTCATTGAAATGTGTCTTCTCTTTAGAGACCACACATGGATCCACCAGTGTCATTGCATGTGTGTTCTTTTCACAATCCACCGATGGATCCACCACTGTCATTGCATGTGTATTCTTTTTACTAACAATAACCAGAGTCATTGCATGTGTGTTCTTTTCATATACCACATATGGATCCAACAGTGTGATTGCATGTGTGTTGTTTTCACAATCCACCTATGGATCCACCAGTGTCATTGCATGTGTGTTCTTTTTACTAACAACAACCAGAGTCATTTCATGACTGTTCTTTTCACATAGCACCTATGGATCCACCAGTGTCATTGAAATGTGTGTTCTCTTCAGAGACCACACATGGATCCACAAGTGTTATTGCATGTGTGTTCTTTTCACAATCCACCTATGGATCCACCAGTTTCATTACATGTGTGTTCTTTTTACTAACAACAACTAGTCATTGCATGAGTGTTCTCTTTAGAGACCACACATGGATCCACCAGTGTCATTGCATGTGTGTTCTTTTTACTAACAACAACCAGAGTCATTGAAATGTTTGTTCTCTTTAGAGACCACACATGGATCCACCAGTCTCATTGCATGTGTATTTCTTTTTACTAACAAGAACCAAAGTCATTGCATGTGTGTTCTCTTCACAGACCACACATGGATCCACCAGTGTCATTGCATGTGTATTTCTTTTTACTAACAACAACCAGAGTCTTTGCATGTGTGTTCTCTTCAGAGACCACACATGGATCCACCAGTGTCATTGCATGTGTGTTCTTTTTATTAACAACAACCAGAGTCATTGAAATGTGTGTTCTTTTCACATACCACATATGGATCACCAGTGTAATTGCATGTGTGCTTTTTTTACTAACAACAACGAGAGTCATTGCATGTGTGTTCTTTTCACATACCACATATGGATCCACTAGTGTCATTGCAAGTGTGTTCTTTTCACAATCCACCGATGGATCCACCACTGTCATTGCATGTGTGTTCTTTTTTCTAACAATAACCAGAGTCATTGCATGTGTGTTCTTTTCATATACCACATATGGATCCACCAGTGTGATTGCATGTGTGTTGTTTTCACAATCCACCTATGGATCCACCAGTGTCATTGCATGTGTGTTCTTTTTACTAACAACAACCAGAGTCATTTCATGACTGTTCTTTTCACATACCGCCTATGGATCCACCAGTGTCATTGAAATGTGTGTTCTCTTCAGAGACCACACATGGATCCACCAGTGTCATTGCATGTGTGTTCTTTTCACAATCCACCTATGGATCCACCAGTTTCATTGCATTGTGTTCTTTTTACTAACAACAACTAGTCATTGCATGAGTGTTCTCTTTAGAGACCACACATGGATCCACCAGTGTCATTGCATGTGTGTTCTTTTTACTAACAACAACCAGAGTCATTGAAATGTGTGTTCTCTTTAGAGACCACACATGGATCCACCAGTCTCATTGCATGTGTATTTCTTTTTACTAACAACAACCAGAGTCATTGCATGTGTGTTCTCTTCACAGACTACACATGGATCCACCAGTCTCATTGCATGTGTATTTCTTTTTACTAACAACAACTAGAGTCATTGCATGTGTGTTCTCTTCAGAGACCACACATGGATCCACTAGTGTCATTGCATGTGTGTTCTTTTTACTAACAACAACCAGAGTCATTGAAATGTGTGTTCTCTTTAGAGACCACACATGGATCCACCAGTCTCATTGCATGTGTATTTCTTTTTACTAACAACAACGAGAGTCATTGCATGTGTGTTCTTTTCACATACCACATATGGATCCACTACTGTCATTGCATGTGTGCTGTTTTCACAATCCACCTATGGATCCACCAGTGTCATTGCATGTGTGTTCTTTTTACTAACAACAACATGAGTCATTGAAATGTGTGTTCTTTTCACATACCACATATGGATCCACCAGTGTCATTGCATGTGTGTTCTTTTCACAATCCACCTATGGATCCACTAGTATCATTGCATGTGTGTTCTTTTTACTAACGACAACTGGAGTCATTTCATGACTGTTCTTTTCACATACCACTTATGGATCCACCAGTGTCATTTAAATGTGTGTTCTCTTTAGAGACCACACATGGATCCACCAGTGTCATTGCATGTGTGTTCTTTTCACAATCCACCGATGGATCCACCACTGTCATTGCATGTGTATTCTTTTTACTAACAATAACCAGAGTCATTGCATGTGTGTTCTTTTCATATACCACATATGGATCCAACAGTGTGATTGCATGTGTGTTGTTTTCACAATCCACCTATGGATCCACCAGTGTCATTGCATGTGTGTTCTTTTTACTAACAACAACCAGAGTCATTTCATGACTGTTCTTTTCACATACCACCTATGGATCCACCAGTGTCATTGAAATGTGTGTTCTCTTCAGAGACCACACATGGATCACCAGTGTAATTGCATGTGTTCTTTTTTTACTAAAAACAACGAGAGTCATTGCATGTGTGTTCTTTTCACATACCACATATGGATCCACTAGTGTCATTGCATGTGTGCTCTTTTCACAATCCACCTATGGATCCACCAGTGTCATTGCATGTGTGTTCTTTTTACTAACAACAACATGAGTCATTGAAATGTGTGTTCGTTTCACATACCACATATGGATCCACCAGTGTCATTGCATGTGTGTTCTTTTCAGAATCCACCTATGGATCCACTAGTATCATTGCATGTGTGTTCTTTTTACTAACGACAACTGGAGTCATTTCATGACTGTTCTTTTCACATACCACTTATGGATCCACCAGTGTCATTGAAATGTGTGTTCTCTTTAGATACCACACATGGATCCACCAGTGTCATTGCATGTGTGTTCTTTTCACAATCCACCGATGGATCCACCACTGTCATTGCATGTGTATTCTTTTTACTAACAATAACCAGAGTCATTGGATGTGTGTTCTTTTCATATACCACATATGGATCCAACAGTGTGATTGCATGTGTGTTGTTTTCACAATCCACCTATGGATCCACCAGTGTCATTGCATGTGTGTTCTTTTTACTAACAACAACCAGAGTCATTTCATGACTGTTCTTTTCACATACCACCTATGGTCCACGAGTGTCATTGAAATGTGTGTTCTCTTCAGAGACCACACATGGATCACTAGTGTAATTGCATGTGTGCTTTTTTTACTAAAAACAACGAGAGTCATTGCATGTGTGTTCTTTTCACATACCACATATGGATCCACTAGTGTCATTGCATGTGTGCTCTTTTCACAATCCACCTATGGATCCACCAGTGTCATTGCATGTGTGTTCTTTTTACTAACAACAACATGAGTCATTGAAATGTGTGTTCGTTTCACATACCACATATGGATCCACCAGTGTCATTGCATGTGTGTTCTTTTCACAATCCACCTATGGATCCACTAGTATCATTGCATGTGTGTTCTTTTTACTAACGACAACTGGAGTCATTTCATGACTGTTCATTTCACATACCACTTATGGATCCACCAGTGTCATTGAAATGTGTCTTCTCTTTAGAGACCACACATGGATCCACCAGTGTCATTGCATGTGTGTTCTTTTCACAATCCACCGATGGATCCACCACTGTCATTGCATGTGTATTCTTTTTACTAACAATAACCAGAGTCATTGCATGTGTGTTCTTTTCATATACCACATATGGATCCAACAGTGTGATTGCATGTGTGTTGTTTTCACAATCCACCTATGGATCCACCAGTGTCATTGCATGTGTGTTCTTTTTACTAACAACAACCAGAGTCATTTCATGACTGTTCTTTTCACATACCACCTATGGATCCACCAATGTCATTGAAATGTGTGATCTCTTCAGAGACCACACATGGATCCACCAGTGTCATTGCATGTGTGTTCCTTACACAATCCACCTATGGATCCACCAGTGTCATTGCATGTGTGTTCTTTTTACTAAAAACAACCAGAGTCATTGAAATGTGTGTTCTCTTGAGAGACCACACATGGATCCACCAGTGTTATTGCATGTGTATTTCTTTTTACTAACAACAACCAGAGTCATTGCATGTGTGTTCTCTTCAGAGCCCACACATGGATCCACCAGTGTCATTGCATGTGTGTTCTTTTTACTAACAACAACCAGAGTCATTGAAATGTGTATTCTTTTCACATACCACATATGGATCCACCAGTGTCATTGCATGTGTGTTCTTTTCACAATCCACCTATGGATCCACCAGTGTCATTGCGTATGTGTTCTTTTTACTAACAACAACTGGAGTCATTTCAGGACTGTTCTTTTCACATACCACTTATGGATCCACCAGTGTCATTGAAATGTGTGTTCTCTTTAGAGACCACACATGGATCCACCAGTGTCATTGCATGTGTGTTCTTTTCACAATCCACCTATGGATCCACCAGTGTCATTGCATGTGTTTTCTTCTTACTAACAACAACCAGAGCCATTGCATGTGTGCTCTCATCAGAGACCACACATGGATCCACCAATGTCATTGCATGTGTGTTGTTTTCACAATCCACCTATGGATCTACCAGTGTCATTGCATGTGTGTTCTTTTTACTAACAACAACCATAGTCATTTCATGACTGTTCTTTCCACAATCCACCTATGGATCCACCAGTGTCATTGCATGTGTGTTCTCTTCAGAGACCACACATGGATCCACCAGTGTCATTGCATGTGTGTTATTTTCACAATCCACATATGGATCCACCAGTGTCATTGCATGTGTGTTCTTTTTTCTAACAACAACTAGAGTCATTGCATGTGTGTTCTCTTCAGAGACCACACATGTCATTGCATGTGTGTTCTTATTACTAACAGCCAGAGTCATTGAAATGTGTGTTCTCTTTAGAGACCACACATGGATCCACCAGTGTCATTGCATGTGTATTTCTTTTTACTAACAACAACCAGAGTCATTGCATGTGTGTTCTCTTCAGAGACCACACATGGATCCACCAGTGTCATTGCATGTGTGTTCTTTTTACTAACAACAACCAGAGTCATTGAAATGTGTGTTATTTTCACATACCACATATGGATCCACTAGTGTAATTGCATGTGTGCTTTTTTTTACTAACAACAACGAGAGTCATTGCATGTGTGTTCTTTTCACATACCACATATGGATCCACTAGTGTCATTGCATGTGTGCTCTTTTCACAATCCAAATATGGATCCACCAGTGTCATTGCATGTGTGTTCTTTTTACTAACAACAACCTGAGTCATTGAAATGTGTGTTCTTTTCACATACCACATATGGATCCACCAGTGTCATTGCATGTGTGTTCTTTTCACAATCCACCTATGGATCCAGAAGTGTCATTGCATGTGTGTTCTTTTTACTAACAACAACCAGAGTCATTGCATGTGTGTTCTCTTCAGAGACCACACATGGATCCACCAGTGTCATTGCATGTGTATTTCTTTTTACTAACAACAACTAGATTCATTGCATGTGTGTTCTCTTCAGAGACCACACATGGATCCATCAGTGTCATTGCATGTGTGTTCTTTTTGCTAGCAAACAACCAGAGTCATTGAAATGTGTGTTCTTTTCACATACCACATATGGATCCACCCGTGTAATTGCATGTGTGCTTTTTTACTAACAACAACCAGAGTCATTGCATGTGTTTTCTTTTCACATACCACATATGGATCCACTAGTGTCATTGCATGTGTGCTCTTTTCACAATCCACCTATGGATCCACCAGTGTCATTGCATGTGTGTTCTTTTTACTAACAACAACTAGAGTCATTGAAATGTGTGTTCTTTTCACATACCACATATGGACCCACCAGTGTCATTGCATGTGTGTTCTTTTCACAATCCACCTATGGATCCACTAGTATCATTGCATGTGTGTTCTTTTTACTAACAACAACTGGAGTCATTTCATGACTGTTCTTTTCACATTCCACTTATGGATCCACCAGTGTCATTGAAATGTGTGTTCTCTTTAGAGACCACACATGGATCCACCAGTGTCATTGCATGTGTGTTCTTTTCACAATCCACCTATAGATCGACCACTGTCATTGCATGTGTGTTCTTTTTACTAACAATAACCAGAGTCATTTCATGTGTGTTCTTTTCATATACCACATATGGATCCACTAGTGTCATTGCATGTGTGTTGTTTTCACAATCCACCTATGGATCCACCAGTGTCATTGCATGTGTGTTCTTTTTACTAACAACAACCAGAGTCATTTCATGACTGTTCTTTTCAGATACCACCTATGGATCCACCCGTGTCATTGAAATGTGTGTTCTCTTCAGAGACCACAAATGGATCCACCAGTGTCATTGCATGTTTCTCTTTGCACAATCCACCCATGGATCCACAAGTGTCATTGCATGTGTGTTCTTTTTACTAACAACAACCAAAGTCATTGAAATGTCTGTTCTCTTGAGAGACCACATATGGATCCACCAGTGTCATTGCATGTGTATTTCTTTTTACTAACAAAAACCAGAGTCATTGCATGTGTGTTCTCTTCAGAGACCACACATGGATCCACCAGTGTCATTGCATGTGTGTTCTTTTTACTAACAACAACCAGAGTCATTGAAATGTGTGTTCTTTTCACATACCACATATGGATCCACCAGTGTAATTGCATGTATGTTTTTACTAACAACAACTAGAGTCATTGCATGTGTGTTCTTTTTAAATACCACATACGGATCCACTAGTGTCATTGCATGTGTGCTCTTTTCACAATCCACCTACGGATCCACCAGTGTCATTGCATGAGTGTTCTTTTTACTAACAACAACCAGAGTCATTGAAATGTGTGTTCTTTTCACATACCACATATGGATCCACCAGTGTCATTGCATGTGTGTTCTTTTCACAATCCACCTATGGATCCACCAGTGTCATTGCATGTGTGTTCTTTTTACTAACAACAACTAGAGTCATTGCATGACTGTTCTTTTCACATACCACATATGGATCCACCAGTGTCATTGAGATGTGTGTTCTCTTCAGAGACCACACATGGATCCACCAGTGTCATTGCATGTGTGTTCTTTTCACAATCCACCTATGGATCCCATGTGTGTTCTTTTTACTAACAACAACCAGAGTCATTGCATGTGTGTTCTCTTCAGAGACCACACATGGATCCACCAGTGTCATTGCATGTGTGTTCTTTTTACTAACAACAACCAGAGTCATTGAAATGTGTGTTCTTTTCACATACCACATATGGATCCACCAGTGTAATTGCATGTGTGCTTTTTTTACTAACAACAACGAGAGTCATTGCATGTGTGTTCTTTTCACATACCACATATGGATCCACTAGTGTCATTGCATGTGTGCTCTTTTCACAATCCACCTATGGATCCACCAGTGTCATTGCATGTGTGTTCTTTTTCCTAACAACAACCAGAGTCATTGAAATGTGTTTTCTTTTCACATACCACATATGGATCCACCAGTGTCATTGCACGTGTGTTCTTTTCACAATCCACTTACGGATCCACCAATGTCATTGCATGTGTGTTCTTTTTACTAACAACAACTTCAGTCCTTTCATGACTGTTCTTTTCACATACCACTTATGGATCCACCAGTGTCATTGAAATGTGTGTTCTCTTCAGAGACCACACATTGATCCACTAGTGTCATTGCATGTGTGTTCTTTTCACAATCCACCTATGGATCCACCACTGTCATTGCATGTGTGTTCTTTTTACTAACAATAACCAGAGTCATTGCATGTGTGTTCTTTCCATATACCACATATGGATGCACCAGTGTCATTGCATGTGTGTTCTTTTCACAATCCACCTATGGATCCACCAGTGTCATTGAATGTGTGTTCTTTTTAATAACAACAACCACTGTCATTTCCTAACTGTTCTTTTCACATACCACCTATGGATCCACCAGTGTCATTGAAATGTGTGTTCTCTTCAGAGACCACACATGGATCCACTAGTGTCATTGCATGTGTGTTCTTTTCACAATCCACCTATGGATCCACCAGTGTCGTTGCATGTGTGTTCATTTTACTAACAACAACCAGAGTCATGTAAATGTGTGTTCTTTTCACATACCACATATGGATCCACAAGTGTCATTGCATGTGTGTTCTTTTCACAATCCACCTATGGATCCACCAGTGTCATTGCGTATGTGTTATTTTTACTAACAACAACTGGAGTCATTTCAGGACTGTTCTTTTCACATACCACTTATGGATCCACCAGTGTCATTGAAATGTGTGTTCTCTTTAGTGACCACACATGGATCCACCAGTGTCATTGCATGTGTGTTCTTTTCACAGTCCACCTATGGATCCACCAGTGTCATTGCATGTGTTTTCTTCTTACTAACAACAACTGTGAGCCATTGCATGTGCTCTCATCGAGACCACATGGATCCACCAATGTCATTGCATGTGTTGTTTTCACAATCCACCTATGGATCCACCAGTGTCATTGCATGTGTGTTCTTTTGACTACCAACAACCATAGTCATTTCATGACTGTTCTTTCCACAATCCACATATGGATCCACCAGTGTCATTGCATGTGTGTTCTCTTCAGAGACCACACATGGATCCACCAGTGTCATTGCATGTGTGTTCTTTTCACAATCCACATATGGATCCACCAGTGTCATTGCATGTGTGTTCTTTTTACTAACAACAACTAGAGTCATTGCATGTGTGTTCTCTTTAGAGACCACACATGGATCCACCAGTGTCATTGCATGTGTGTTCTTTTTACTAACAACAACCAGAGTCATTGAAATGTGTGTTCTCTTTAGAGACCACACATGGATCCACCAGTGTCATTGCATGTGTATTTCTTTTTACTAACAACAACCAGAGTCATTGCATGTGTGTTCTCTTGAGACCATATGGATCCACCAGTGTCATTGCATGTGTGTTCTTTTTACTAACAACAACCAGAGTCATTGAAATGTGTGTTCTTTTCACATACCACATATGGATCCACTAGTGTAATTGCATGTGTGCTTTTTTACTAACAACAACTAGAGTCATTGCTTGTGTGTTGTTTTCAGAGACGACACATGGATCCACCAGTGTCATTGCATGTGTGTTCTTTTTACTAACAACCAGAGTCATTGAAATGTGTGTTCTTTTCACATACCACATATGGATCCACCAGTGTAATTGCATGTGTGCTTTTTTTACTAACAACAACGAGAGTCATTGCATGTGTGTTCTTTTCACATACCACATATGGATCCACTAGTGTCATTGCATGTGTGTTCTTTTCACAATCCACCTATGGATCCACCACTGTCATTGCATGTGTGTTCTTTTTACTAACAATAACCAGAGTCATTGCATGTGTGTTCTTTCCATATACCACATATGGATGCACTAGTGTCATTGCATGTGTGTTCTTTTCACAATCCACCTATGGATCCACCAGTGTCATTGAATGTGTGTTCTTTTTAATAACAACAACCACAGTCATTTCCTAACTGTTCTTTTCACATACCACCTATGGATCCACCAGTGTCATTGAAATGTGTGTTCTCTTCAGAGACCACACATGGATCCACTAGTGTCATTGCATGTGTGTTCTTTTCACAATCCACCTATGGATCCACCAGTGTCGTTGCATGTGTGTTCATTTTACTAACAACAACCAGAGTCATTGAAATGTGTGTTCTTTTCACATACCACATATGGATCCACCAGTGTCATTGCATGTGTGTTCTTTTCACAATCCACCTATGGATCCACCAGTGTCATTGCGTATGTGTTCTTTTTACTAACAACAACTAGAGTCATTCCAGGACTGTTCTTTTCACATACCACTTATGGATCCACCAGTGTCATTGAAATGTGTGTTCTCTTTAGATACCACACATGGATCCACCAGTGTCATTGCATGTGTGTTCTTTTCACAATCCACCTATGGATCCACCAGTGTCATTGCATGTGTTTTCTTCTTACTAACAACAACCAGAGCCATTGCATGTGTGCTCTCATCAGAGACCACACATGGATCCACCAATGTCATTGCATGTGTGTTGTTTTCACAATCCACCTATGGATCCACCAGTGTCATTGCATGTGTGTTCTTTTTACTAACAACAACCATAGTCATTTCATGACTGTTCTTTCCACAATCCACCTATGGATCCACCAGAGTCATTGCATGTGTGTTCTCTTCAGAGACCACACATGGATCCACTAGTGTCATTGCATGTGTCCTCTTTTCACAATCCACCTATGGATCCACAAGTGTCATTCATGTGTGTTCTTTTTACTAGCAACAACTGGAGTCATTGCATGTGTGTTCTCTTTAGAGACCACACATGGATCCACAAGTGTCATTGCATGTGTGTTCTTTTTACTAACAACAACCAGAGTCATTGAAATGTGTGTTCTCTTTAGAGACCACACATGGATCCACCAGTGTCATTGCATGTGTATTTCTTTTTACTAACAACAACCAGAGTCATTGCATGTGTGTTCTCTTCAGAGACCACATATGGATCCACCAGTGTCATTGCATGTGTGTTCTTTTTACTAACAACAACCAGAGTCATTGAAATGTGTGTTCTTTTCACATACCACATATGGATCCACTAGTGTAATTGCATGTGTGCTTTTTTTTACTAACAACAACGAGAGTCATTGCATGTGTGTTCTTTTCAGAGACCACACATGGATCCACCAGTGTCATTGCATGTGTGTTCTTTTTACTAACAACAACCAGAGTCATTGAAATGTGTGTTCTTTTCACATACCACATATGGATCCACCAGTGTAATTGCATGTGTGCTTTTTTTACTAACAACAACGAGAGTCATTGCATGTGTGTTATTTTCACATACCACATATGGATCCACTAGTGTCATTGCATGTGTGTTCTTTTCACAATCCACCTATGGATCCACCACTGTCATTGCATGTGTGTTCTTTTTACTAACAATAACCAGAGTCATTGCATGTGTGTTCTTTCCATATACCACATATGGATGCACTAGTGTCATTGCATGTGTGTTCTTTTCAAAATCCACCTATGGATCCACCAGTGTCATTGAATGTGTGTTCTTTTTAATAACAACAACCACAGTCATTTCCTAACTGTTCTTTTCACATACCACCTATGGATCCACCAGTGTCATTGAAATGTGTGTTCTCTTCAGAGACCACACATGGATCCACCAGTGTCATTGCATGTGTGTTCTTTTCACAATCCACCTATGGATCCACCAGTGTCGTTGCATGTGTGTTCATTTTACTAACAACAACCAGAGTCATTGAAATGTGTGTTCTTTTCACATACCACATATGGATCCACTAGTGTCATTGCATGTGTGTTCTTTTCACAATCCACCTATGGATCCACCAGTGTCATTGCGTATGTGTTCTTTTTACTAACAACAACTAGAGTCATTTCAGGACTGTTCTTTTCACATACCACTTATGGATCCACCAGTGTCATTGAAATGTGTGTTGTCTTTAGTGACCACACATGGATCCACCAGTGTCATTGCATGTGTGTTCTTTTCACAATCCACCTATGGATCCACCAGTGTCATTGCATGTGTTTTCTTCTTACTAACAACAACCAGAGCCATTGCATGTGTGCTCTCATCAGAGACCACACATGGATCCACCAATGTCATTGCATGTGTGTTGTTTTCACAATCCACCTATGGATCCACCAGTGTCATTGCATGTGTGTTCTTTTTACTAACAACAACCATAGTCATTTCATGACTGTTCTTTCCACAATCCACCTATGGATCCACCAGTGTCATTGCATGTGTGTTCTCTTCAGAGACCACACATGGATCCACTAGTGTCATTGCATGTGTGTTCTTTTCACAATCCACATATGGATCCACCAGTGTCATTACATGTGTGTTCTTTTTACTAACAACAACTAGAGTCATTGCATGTGTGTTCTCTTTAGAGACCACACATGGATCCACCAGTGTCATTGCATGTGTGTTCTTTTTACTAACAACAACCAGAGTCATTGAAATGTGTGTTCTCTTTAGAGACCACACATGGATCCACCAGTGTCATTGCATGTGTATTTCTTTTTACTAACAACAACCAGAGTCATTGCATGTGTGTTCTCTTCAGAGACCACATATGGATCCACCAGTGTCATTGCATGTGTGTTCTTTTTACTAACAACAACCAGAGTCATTGAAATGTGTGTTCTTTTCACATACCACATTTGGATCCACTAGTGTAATTGCATGTGTGCTTTTTTTTACTAACAACAACGAGAGTCATTGCATGTGTGTTCTTTTCAGAGACCACACATGGATCCACCAGTGTCATTGCATGTGTGTTCTTTTTACTAACAACAACCAGAGTCATTGAAATGTGTGTTCTTTTCACATACCACATATGGATCCACCAGTGTAATTGCATGTGTGCTTTTTTTACTAACAACAACGAGAGTCATTGCATGTGTGTTATTTTCACATACCACATAAGGATCCACTAGTGTCATTGCATGTGTGTTCTTTTCACAATCCACCTATGGATCCACCACTGTCATTGCATGTGTGTTCTTTTTACTAACAATAACCAGAGTCATTGCATGTGTGTTCTTTCCATATACCACATATGGATGCACTAGTGTCATTGCATGTGTGTTCTTTTCACAATCCACCTATGGATCCACCAGTGTCATTGAATGTGTGTTCTTTTTAATAACAACAACCACAGTCATTTCCTAACTGTTCTTTTCACATACCACCTATGGATCCACCAGTGTCATTGAAATGTGTGTTCTCTTCAGAGACCACACATGGATCCACCAGTGTCATTGCATGTGTGTTCTTTTCACAATCCACCTATGGATCCACCAGTGTCGTTGCATGTGTGTTCATTTTACTAACAACAACCAGAGTCATTGAAATGTGTGTTCTTTTCACATACCACATATGGATCCACTAGTGTCATTGCATGTGTGTTCTTTTCACAATCCACCTATGGATCCACCAGTGTCATTGCGTATGTGTTCTTTTTACTAACAACAACTAGAGTCATTTCAGGACTGTTCTTTTCACATACCACTTATGGATCCACCAGTGTCATTGAAATGTGTGTTGTCTTTAGTGACCACACATGGATCCACCTGTGTCATTGCATGTGTGTTCTTTTCACAATCCACCTATGGATCCACCAGTGTCATTGCATGTGTTTTGTTCTTACTAACAACAACCAGAGCCATTGCATGTGTGCTCTCATCAGAGACCACACATGGATCCACCAATGTCATTGCATGTGTGTTGTTTTCACAATCCACCTATGGATCCACCAGTGTCATTGCATGTGTGTTCTTTTTACTAACAACAACCATAGTCATTTCATGACTGTTCTTTCCACAATCCACCTATGGATCCACCAGTGTCATTGCATGTGTGTTCTCTTCAGAGACCACACATGGATCCACCAGTGTCATTGCATGTGTGTTCTTTTCACAATCCACATATGGATCCACCAGTGTCATTTCATGTGTGTTCTTTTTACTAACAACAACTAGAGTCATTGCATGTGTGTTCTCTTTAGAGACCACACATGGATCCACCAGTGTCATTGCATGTGTGTTCTTTTTACTAACAACAACCAGAGTCATTGAAATGTGTGTTCTCTTTAGAGACCACACATGGATCCACCAGTGTCATTGCATGTGTATTTGTTTTTACTAACAACAACCAGAGTCATTGCATGTGTGTTCTCTTCAGAGACCACATATGGATCCACCAGTGTCATTGCATGTTTGTTCTTTTTACTAACAACAACCAGAGTCATTGAAATGTGTGTTCTTTTCACATACCACATATGGATCCACTAGTGTAATTGCATGTGTGCTTTTTTTTACTAACAACAACGAGAGTCATTGCATGTGTGTTCTTTTCAGAGACCACACATGGATCCACCAGTGTCATTGCATGTGTGTTCTTTTTACTAACAACAACCAGAGTCATTGAAATGTGTGTTCTTTTCACATACCACATATGGATCCACCAGTGTCATTGCATGTGTGTTCTTTTTTCTAACAACAACCAGAGTCATTGAAATGTGTGTTCTTTTCACATACCACATATGGATCCACCAGTGTAATTGCATGTGTGCTTTTTTTACTAACAACAACGAGAGTCATTGCATGTGTGTTCTTTTCACATACCACATATGGATCCACTAGTGTCATTGCATGTGTGTTCTTTTCACAATCCACCTATGGATCCACCACTGTCATTGCATGTGTGTTCTTTTTACTAACAATAACCAGAGTCATTGCATGTGTGTTCTTTCCATATACCACATATGGATGCACTAGTGTCATTGCATGTGTGTTCTTTTCACAATCCACCTATGGATCCACCAGTGTCATTGAATGTGTGTTCTTTTTAATAACAACAACCACAGTCATTTCCTAACTGTTCTTTTCACATAGCACCTATGGATCCACCAGTGTCATTGAAATGTGTGTTCTCTTCAGAGACCACACATGGATCCTGATGTCATTGCATGTGTGTTCTTTTCACAATCCACCTATGGATCCACCAGTGACGTTGCATGTGTGTTCATTTTACTAACAACAACCAGAGTCATTGAAATGTGTGTTCTTTTCACATACCACATATGGATCCACCAGTGTCATTGCATGTGTGTTCTTTTCACAATCCACCTATGGATCCACCAGTGTCATTGCGTATGTGTTCTTTTTACTAACAACAACTAGAGTCATTTCAGGACTGTTCTTTTCACATACCACTTATGGATCCACCAGTGTCATTGAAATGTGTGTTGTCTTTAGTGACCACACATGGATCCACCAGTGTCATTGCATGTGTGTTCTTTTCACAATCCACCTATGGATCCACCAGTGTCATTGCATGTGTTTTCTTCTTACTAACAACAACCAGAGCCATTGCATGTGTGCTCTCATCAGAGACCACACATGGATCCACCAATGTCATTGCATGTGTGTTGTTTTCACAATCCACCTATGGATCCACCAGTGTCATTGCATGTGTGTTCTTTTTACTAACAACAACCATAGTCATTTCATGACTGTTCTTTCCACAATCCACCTATGGATCCACCAGTGTCATTGCATGTGTGTTCTCTTCAGAGACCACACATGGATCCACCAGTGTCATTGCATGTGTGTTCTTTTCACAATCCACATATGGATCCACCAGTGTCATTGCATGTGTGTTCTTTTTACTAACAACAACTAGAGTCATTGCATGTGTGTTCTCTTTAGAGACCACACATGGATCCACCAGTGTCATTGCATGTGTGTTCTTTTTTACTAACAACAACCAGAGTCATTGAAATGTGTGTTCTCTTTAGAGACCACACATGGATCCACCAGTGTCATTGCATGTGTATTTCTTTTTACTAACAACAACCAGAGTCATTGCATGTGTGTTCTCTTCAGAGACCACATATGGATCCACCAGTGTCATTGCATGTGTGTTCTTTTTACTAACAACAACCAGAGTCATTGAAATGTGTGTTCTTTTCACATACCACATATGGATCCACTAGTGTAATTGCATGTGTGCTTTTTTTACTAACAACAACTAGAGTCATTGCTTGTGTGTTGTTTTCACATACCACATATGGATCCACTAGTGTCATTGCATGTGTGTTCTTTTACTAACAACAACCAGAGTCATTGAAATGTGTGTTCTTTTCACATACCACATATGGATCCACCAGTGTCATTGCATGTGTGTTCTTTTTACTAACAACAACCAGAGTCATTGAAATGTGTGTTCTTTTCACATACCACATATGGATCCACCAGTGTAATTGCATGTGTGCTTTTTTTACTAACAACAACGAGAGTCATTGCATGTGTGTTCTTTTCACATACCACATATGGATCCACTAGTGTCATTGCATGTGTGTTCTTTTCACAATCCACCTATGGATCCACCACTGTCATTGCATGTGTGTTCTTTTTACTAACAATAACCAGAGTCATTGCATGTGTGTTCTTTCCATATACCACATATGGATGCACTAGTGTCATTGCATGTGTGTTCTTTTCACAATCCACCTATGGATCCACCAGTGTCATTGAATGTGTGTTCTTTTTAATAACAACAACCACAGTCATTTCCTAACTGTTCTTTTCACATAGCACCTATGGATCCACCAGTGTCATTGAAATGTGTGTTCTCTTCAGAGACCACACATGGATCCACCAGTGTCATTGCATGTGTGTTCTTTTCACAATCCACCTATGGATCCACCAGTGACGTTGCATGTGTGTTCATTTTACTAACAACAACAAGAGTCATTGAAATGTGTGTTCTTTTCACATACCACATATGGATCCACCAGTGTCATTGCATGTGTGTTCTTTTCACAATCCACCTATGGATCCACCAGTGTCATTGCATGTGTGTTCTTTTTACTAACAACAACTAGAGTCATTTCAGGACTGTTCTTTTCACATACCACTTATGGATCCACCAGTGTCATTGAAATGTGTGTTGTCTTTAGTGACCACACATGGATCCACCAGTGGCATTGCATGTGTGTTCTTTTCACAATACACCTATGGATCCACCAGTGTCATTGCATGTGTTTTCTTCTTACTAACAACAACCAGAGCCATTGCATGTGTGCTCTCATCAGAGACCACACATGGATCCACCAATGTCATTGCATGTGTGTTGTTTTCACAATCCACCTATGGATCCACCAGTGTCATTGCATGTGTGTTCTTTTTACTAACAACAACCATAGTCATTTCATGACTGTTCTTTCCACAATCCACCTATGGATCCACCAGTGTCATTGCATGTGTGTTCTCTTCAGAGACCACACATGGATCCACCAGTGTCATTGCATGTGTGTTCTTTTCACAATCCACATATGGATCCACCAGTGTCATTGCATGTGTGTTCTTTTTACTAACAACAACTAGAGTCATTGCATGTGTGTTCTCTTTAGAGACCACACATGGATCCACCAGTGTCATTGCATGTGTGTTCTTTTTACTAACAACAACCAGAGTCATTGAAATGTGTGTTCTCTTTAGAGACCACACATGGATCCAATAGTGTCATTGCATGTGTATTTCTTTTTACTAACAACAACCGGAGTCATTGCATGTGTGTTCTCTTCAGAGACCACACATGGATCCACCAGTGTCATTGCATGTGTGTTCTTTTTACTAACAACAACCAGAGTCATTGAAATGTGTGTTCTTTTCACATACCACATATGGATCCACTAGTGTAATTGCATGTGTGCTTTTTTTACTAACAACAACGAGAGTCATTGCATGTGTGTTCTTTTCAGAGACCACACATGGATCCACCAGTGTCATTGCATGTGTGTTCTTTTTACTAACAACAACCAGAGTCATTGAAATGTGTGTTCTTTTCACATACCACATATGGATCCACCAGTGTAATTGCATGTGTGCTTTTTTACTAACAACAACCAGAGTCATTGCATGTGTGTTCTTTTCACATACCACATATGGATCCACTAGTGTCATTGCATGTGTGCTCTTTTCACAATCCACCTATGGATCCACCAGTGTCATTGCATGTGTGTTCTTTTTCTAACAACAACCAGAGTCATTGAAATGTGTTTTCTTTTCACATACCACATATGGATCCACCAGTGTCATTGCACGTGTGTTCTTTTCACAATCCACCTACGGATCCACCAATGTCATTGCATGTGTGTTCTTTTTACTAACAACAACTTGAGTCATTTCCTAACTGTTCTTTTCACATACCACCTATGGATCCACCAGTTTCATTGAAATGTGTGTTCTCTTTAGAGACCACACATGGATCCACCAGTGTCATTGCATGTGTGTTCTTTTCACAATCCACCTATGGATCCACCAGTGTCGTTGCATGTGTGTTCATTTTACTAACAACAACCAGAGTCATTGAAATGTGTGTTCTTTTCACATACCACATATGGATCCACCAGTGTTATTGCATGTGTGTTCTTTTCACAATCCACCTATGGATCCACCAGTGTCATTGCGTATGTGTTCTTTTTACTAACAACAACTGGAGTCATTTCAGGACTGTTCTTTTCACATACCACTTATGGATCCACTAGTGTCATTGAAATGTGTGTTCTCTTTAGAGACCACACATGGATCCACCAGTGTCATTGCATGTGTGTTCTTTTCACAATACACCTATGGATCCACCAGTGTCATTGCATGTGTTTTCTTCTTATTAACAACAACCAGAGCCATTGCATGTGTGCTCTCATCAGAGACCACACATGGATCCACCAATGTCATTGCATGTGTGTTGTTTTCACAATCCACCTATGGATCCACCAGTGTCATTGCATGTGTGTTCTTTTTACTAACAACAACCATAGTCATTTCATGACTGTTCTTTCCACAATCCACCTATGGATCCACCAGTGTCATTGCATGTGTGTTCTCTTCAGAGACCACACATGGATCCACCAGTGTCATTGCATGTGTGTTCTTTTCACAATCCACATATGGATCCACCAGTGTCATTGCATGTGTGTTCTTTTTACTAACAACAACTAGAGTCATTGCATGTGTGTTCTCTTTAGAGACCACACATGGATCCACCAGTGTCATTGCATGTTTGTTCTTTTTACTAACAACAACCAGAGTCATTGAAATGTGTGTTCTCTTTAGAGACCACACATGGATCCACCAGTGTTATTCATGTGTATTTCTTTTTACTAACAACAACCAGAGTCATTGCATGTGTGTTCTCTTCAGAGACCACATATGGATCCACCAGTGTCATTGCATGTGTGTTCTTTTTACTAACAACAACCAGAGTCATTGAAATGTGTGTTCTTTTCACATACCACATATGGATCCACTAGTGTAATTGCATGTGTGCTTTTTTTTACTAACAACAACGAGAGTCATTGCATGTGTGTTCTTTTTAGAGACCACACATGGATCCACCAGTGTCATTGCATGTGTGTTCTTTTTACTAACAACAACCAGAGTCATTGAAATGTGCGTTCTTTTCACATACCACATATGGATCCACCAGTGTAATTGCATGTGTGCTTTTTTTACTAACAACAACGAGAGTCATTGCATGTGTGTTCTTTTCACATACCACATATGGATCCACTAGTGTCAATGCATGTGTGGTCTTTTCACAATCCACCTATGGATCCACCAGTGTCATTGCATGTGTGTTCTTTTTCCTAACAAAAACCAGAGTCATTGAAATGTGTTTTCTTTTCACATACCACATATGGATCCACCAGTGTCATTGCACGTGTGTTCTTTTCACAATCCACCTACGGATCCACCAATGTCATTGCATGTGTGTTCTTTTTAATAACAACAACCACAGTCATTTCCTAACTGTTCTTTTCACATACCACCTATGGATCCACCAGTGTCATTGAAATGTGTGTTCTCTTCAGAGACCACACATGGATCCACTAGTGTCATTGCATGTGTGTTCTTTTCACAATCCACCTATGGATCCACCAGTGTCGTTGCATGTGTGTTCATTTTACTAACAACAACCAGAGTCATTGAAATGTGTGTTCTTTTCACATACCACATATGGATCCACCAGTGTCATTGCATGTGTGTTCTTTTCACAATCCACCTATGGATCCACCAGTGTCATTGCGTATGTGTTCTTTTTACTAACAACAACTGGAGTCATTTCAGGACTGTTCTTTTCACATACCACTTATGGATCCACCAGTGTCATTGAAATGTGTGTTCTCTTTAGAGACCACACATGGATCCACCAGTGTCATTGCATGTGTGTTCTTTTCACAATCCACCTATGGATCCACCAGTGTCATTGCATGTGTTTTCTTCTTACTAACAACAACCAGAGCCATTACATGTGTGCTCTCATCAGAGACCACACATGGATCCACCAATGTCATTGCATGTGTGTTGTTTTCACAATCCACCTATGGATCCACCAGTGTCATTGCATGTGTGTTCTTTTTACTAACAACAACCATAGTCATTTCATGACTGTTCTTTCCACAATCCACCTATGGATCCACCAGTGTCATTGCATGTGTGTTCTCTTCAGAGACCACACATGGATCCACCAGTGTCATTGCATGTGTGTTCTTTTCACAATCCACATATGGATCCACCAGTGTCATTGCATGTGTGTTCTTTTTACTAACAACAACTAGAGTCATTGCATGTGTGTTCTCTTTAGAGACCACACATGGATCCTGATGTCATTGCATGTGTGTTCTTTTTACTAACAACAACCAGAGTCATTGAAATGTGTGTTCTCTTTAGAGACCACACATGGATCCACCAGTGTTATTGCATGTGTATTTCTTTTTACTAACAACAACCAGAGTCATTGCATGTGTGTTCTCTTCAGAGACCACAGATGGATCCACCAGTGTCATTGCATGTGTGTTCTTTTTACTAACAACAACCAGAGTCATTGAAATGTGTGTTCTTTTCACATACCACATATGGATCCACTTGTGTAATTGCATGTGTGCTTTTTTTTACTAACAACAACGAGAGTCATTGCATGTGTGTTCTTTTCAGAGACCACACATGGATCCACCAGTGTCATTGCATGTGTGTTCTTTTTACTAACAACAACCAGAGTCATTGAAATGTGTGTTCTTTTCACATACCACGTATGGATCCACAGTGTAATTGCATGTGTGCTTTTTTACTAACAACAACGAGAGTCATTGCATGTGTGTTATTTTCACATACCACATATGGATCCACTAGTGTCAATGCATGTGTGCTCTTTTCACAATCCACCTATGGATCCACCAGTGTCATTGCATGTGTGTTCTTTTTCCTAACAAAAACCAGAGTCATTGAAATGTGTTTTCTTTTCACATACCACATATGGATCCACCAGTGTCATTGCACGT
Organism: Avena insularis; assembly: GCA_023614405.1. Classification (NCBI taxonomy): domain Eukaryota; kingdom Viridiplantae; phylum Streptophyta; class Magnoliopsida; order Poales; family Poaceae; genus Avena; species Avena insularis. The sequence goes on along the minus strand of JAJUPC010000478.1, from coordinate 44,422 downwards.
GTGTTCTTTTCACAATCCACCTACGGATCCACCAATGTCATTGCATGTGTGTTCTTTTTAATAACAACAACCACAGTCATTTCCTAACTGTTCTTTTCACATACCACCTATGGATCCACCAGTGTCATTGAAATGTGTGTTCTCTTCAGAGACCACACATGGATCCACCAGTGTCATTGCATGTGTGTTCTTTTCACAATCCACCTATGGATCCACCAGTGTCGTTGCATGTGTGTTCATTTTACTAACAACAACCAGAGTCATTGAAATGTGTGTTCTTTTCACATACTACATATGGATCCACCAGTGTCATTGCATGTGTGTTCTTTTCACAATCCACCCATGGATCCACCAGTGTCATTGCATGTGTGTTCTTTTTACTAACAACAACTAGAGTCATTGAAATGTGTGTTCTTTTCACATACCACATATGGATCCACCAGTGTCATTGCATGTGTGTTCTTTTCACAATCCACGTAGGGCTCCACTAGTATCATTGCATGTGTGTTCTTTTTACTAACAACAACTAGAGTCATTTCAGGACTGTTCTTTTCACATACCACTTATGGATCCACCAGTGTCATTGAAATGTGTGTTGTCTTTAGTGACCACACATGGATCCACCAGTGTCATTGCATGTGTGTTCTTTTCACAATCCACCTATGGATCCACCAGTGTCATTGCATGTGTTTTCTTCTTACTAACAACAACCAGAGCTATTGCATGTGTGCTCTCATCAGAGACCACACATGGATCCACCAATGTCATTGCATGTGTGTTGTTTTCACAATCCACCTATGGATCCACCAGTGTCATTGCATGTGTGTTCTTTTTACTAACAACAACCATAGTCATTTCATGACTGTTCTTTCCACAATCCACCTATGGATCCACCAGTGTCATTGCATGTGTGTTCTCTTCAGAGACCACACATGGATCCACCAGTGTCATTGCATGTGTGTTCTTTTCACAATCCACATATGGATCCACAGTGTCATTGCATGTGTGTTCTTTTTACTAACAACAACTATAGTCATTGCATGTGTGTTCTCTTTAGAGACCACACATGGATCCACGAGTGTCATTGCATGTGTGTTCTTTTTACTAACAACAACCAGAGTCATTGAAATGTGTGTTCTCTTTAGAGACCACACATGGATCCACCAGTGTCATTGCATGTGTATTTCTTTTTACTAACAACAACCAGAGTCATTGCATGTGTGTTCTCTTCAGAGACCACACATGGATCCACCAGTGTCATTGCATGTGTGTTCTTTTTACTAACAACAACCAGAGTCATTGAAATGTGTGTTCTTTTCACATACCACATATGGATCCACTAGTGTAATTGCATGTGTGCTTTTTTTTACTAACAACAACCAGAGTCATTGCATGTGTGTTCTTTTCAGAGACCACACATGGATCCACCAGTGTCATTGCATGTGTGTTCTTTTTACTAACAACAACCAGAGTCATTGAAATGTGTGTTCTTTTCACATACCACATATGGATCCACCAGTGTAATTGCATGTGTGCTTTTTTACTAACAACAACTAGAGTCATTGCATGTGTGTTCTTTTCACATACCACATATGGATCCACTAGTGTCATTGCATGTGTGCTCTTTTCACAATCCACCTATGGATCCACCAGTGTCATTGCATGTGTGTTCTTTTTCCTAACAACAACCAGAGTCATTGAAATGTGTGTTCTTTTCACATACCACATATGGATCCACCAGTGTCATTGCACGTGTGTTCTTTTCACAATCCACCTACGGATCCACCAATGTCATTGCATGTGTGTTCTTTTTACTAACAACAACTTGAGTCCTTTCATGACTATTCTTTTCACATACCACTTATGGATCCACCAGTGTCATTGAAATGTGTGTTCTCTTCAGAGACCACACATTGATCCACTAGTGTCATTGCATGTGTGTTCTTTTCACAATCCACCTATGGATCCACCACTGTCATTGCATGTGTGTTCTTTTTACTAACAATAACCAGAGTCATTGCATGTGTGTTCTTTCCATATACCACATATGGATGCACCAGTGTCATTGCATGTGTGTTCTTTTCACAATCCACCTATGGATCCACAAGTGTCATTGAATGTGTGTTCTTTTTAATAACAACAACCACAATCATTTCCTAACTGTTCTTTTCACATACCACCTATGGATCCACCAGTGTCATTGAAATGTGTGTTCTCTTCAGAGACCACACATGGATCCACCAGTGTCATTGCATGTGTGTTCTTTTCACAATCCACCTATGGATCCACCAGTGTCATTGCATGTGTATTCATTTTACTAACAACAACAAGAGTCATTGCATGTGTGTTCTCTTTAGACTCCACACATGGATCCACCAGTGTCATTGCATGTGTATTTCTTTTTACTAACAACAACTAGAGTCATTGCATGTGTGTTCTCTTTAGAGACCACACATGGATCCACCAGTGTCATTGCATGTGTGTTCTTTTTACTAACAACAACCAGAGTCATTGAAATGTGTGTTCTTTTCACATACCACATATGGATCCACCAGTGTAATTGCATGTGTGCTTTTTTACTAACAACAACTAGAGTCATTGCATGTGTGTTCTTTTCACATACCACATATGGATCCACTAGTGTCATTGCATGTGTGCTCTTTTCACAATCCACCTATGGATCCACCAGTGTCATTGCATGTGTGTTCTTTTTCCTAACAACAACCAGAGTCATTGAAATGTGTTTTCTTTTCACATACCACATATGGATCCACCAGTGTCATTGCACGTGTGTTATTTTCACAATCCACCTACGGATCCACCAATGTCATTGCATGTGTGTTCTTTTTACTAACAACAACTTGAGTCCTTTCATGACTATTCTTTTCACATACCACTTATGGATCCACCAGTGTCATTGAAATGTGTGTTCTCTTCAGAGACCACACATTGATCCACTAGTGTCATTGCATGTGTGTTCTTTTCACAATCCACCTATGGATCCACCACTGTCATTGCATGTGTGTTCTTTTTACTAACAATAACCAGAGTCATTGCATGTGTGTTCTTTCCATATACCACATATGGATGCACTAGTGTCATTGCATGTGTGTTCTTTTCACAATCCACCTATGGATCCACTAGTGTCATTAAATGTGTGTCCTTTTTAATAACAACAACCACAGTCATTTCCTAACTGTTCTTTTCACATACCACCTATGGATCCACCAGTGTCATTGAAATGTGTGTTCTCTTTAGAGACCACACATGGATCCACCAGTGTCATTGCATGTGTGTTCTTTTCACAATCCACCTATGGATCCACCAGTGTCATTGCATGTGTGTTCTTTTTACTAACAACAACAAGAGTCATTGCATGTGTGTTCTCTTTAGACACCACACATGGATCCACCAGTGTCATTGCATGTGTATTTCTTTTTACTAACAACAACTAGAGTCATTGCATGTGTGTTCTCTTTAGAGACCACACATGGATCCACCAGTGTCATTGCATGTGTGTTCTTTTTACTAGCAAACAACCAGAGTCATTAAAATGTGTGTTGTTTTCACAAACCACATATGGATCCACCAGTGTAATTGCATGTGTGCTTTTTTACTAACAACAACCAGAGTCATTGCATGTGTGTTCTTTTCACATACCACATATGGATCCACTAGTGTCATTGCATGTGTGCTCTTTTCACAATCCACCTATGGATCCACCAGTGTCATTGCATGTGTGTTCTTTTTACTAACAACAACTAGAGTCATTGAAATGTGTGTTCTTTTCACATACCACATATGGATCCACCAGTGTCATTGCATGTGTGTTCTTTTCACAATCCACCTATGGATCCACTAGTATCATTGCATGTGTGTTCTTTTTACTAACAACAACTAGAGTCATTTCATGACTGTTCTTTTCACATACCACTTATGGATCCACCAGTGTCATTGAAATGTGTGTTCTCTTTAGAGACCACACATGGATCCACCAGTGTCATTGCATGTGTGTTCTTTTCACAATCCACCTATGGATCCACCACTGTCATTGGATGTGTGTTTTTTTACTAACAATAACTAGAGTCATTGCATGTGTGTTCTTTTCATATACCACATATGGATCCACCAGTGTCATTGCATGTGTGTTGTTTTCACAATCCACCTATGGATCCACCAGTGTCATTGCATGTGTGTTCTTGTTACTAATAGCAACAAGAGTCATTTCATTACTGTTCTATTCACATACCATCTATGGATCCACCAGTGTCATTGAAATGTGTGTTCTCTTCAGAGACCACACATGAATCCACCAGTGTCATTGCATGTGTGTTCTTTTTACAATCCACCTATGGATCCACCAGTGTCATTGCATGTGTGTTCTTTTTACTAACAACAACTAGACTCATTGCATGCGTGTTTTCTTAGAGACCACACATCGATCCACCAGTGTCATTTCATCTGTGTTCTTTTTACTAACAACAAACAGAGTCATTGAAATGTGTGTTCTCTTTAGAGACCACACATGGATCCACCAGTGTCATTAAATGTGTATTTCTTTTTACTAACAACAACAAGAGTCATTGCATGTGTGTTCTCTTCAGAGACCACAGATGGATCCACCACTGTTATTGCATGTGTGTTCTTTTCACAATCCACCTATAGATCCACAAGTGTCATTGCATGTGTGTTCTTTTTACTAACAACAACTAGAGCCATTGCATGTGTGTTCTCTTTAGAGACCACACAAGGATCCACCAGTGTCATTGCATGTGTATTTCTTTTTACTAACAACAACTAGATTCATTGCATGTGTGTTCTCTTCAGATACCACACATGGATCCACCAGTGTCATTGCATGTGTGTTCTTTTTACTAGCAAACAACCAGAATCATTGAAATGTGTGTTCTTTTCACATACCACATATGGATCCACCCGTGTAATTGCATGTGTGCTTTTTTACTAACAACAACCAGAGTCATTGCATGTGTGTTCTTTTCACATACCACATATGGATCCACTAGTGTCATTGCATGTGTGCTCTTTTCACAATCCACCTATGGATCCACCAGTGTCATTGCATGTGTGTTCTTTTTACTAACAACAACTAGAGTCATTGAAATATGTGTTCTTTTCACATACCACATATGGACCCACCAGTGTCATTGCATGTGTGTTCTTTTCACAATCCACCTATGGATCCACTAGTATCATTGCATGTGTGTTCTTTTTACTAACAACAACTGGAGTCATTTCATGACTGTTCTTTTCACACACCACTTATGCATCCACCAGTGTCATTGAAATGTGTGTTCTCTTTAGAGACCACACATGGATCCACCAGTCTCATTGCATGTGTGTTCTTTTCACAATCCACCTATAGATCGACCACTGTCATTGCATGTGTGTTCTTTTTACTAACAATAACCAGAGTCATTTCATGTGTGTTCTTTTCATATACCACATATGGATCCACCAGTGTCATTGCATGTGTGTTGTTTTCACAATCCACCTATGGATCCACCAGTGTCATTGCATGTGTGTTCTTTTTACTAACAACAACCATAGTCATTTCATGACTGTTGTTTCCACAATCCACCTATGGATCCACAAGTGTCATTGCATGTGTGTTCTTTTTACTAACAACAACCAGAGTCATTTCATGACTGTTCTTTTCAGATACCACCTATGGATCCACCAGTGTCATTGAAATGTGTGTTCTAATCAGAGACCACACATGGATCCACCAGTGTCATTGCATGTGTGTTCTTTTCACAATCCACCTATGGATCCACCAGTGTCATTGCATGTGTGTTCTTTTTCCTAACAACAACCAGAGTCATTGAAATGTGTTTTCTTTTCACATACCACATATGGATCCACCAGTGTCATTGCACGTGTGTTCTTTTCACAATCCACCTACGGATCCACCAATGTCATTGCATGTGTGTTCTTTTTACTAACAACAACTTGAGTCCTTTCATGACTATTCTTTTCACATACCACTTATGGATCCACCAGTGTCATTGAAATGTGTGTTCTCTTCAGAGACCACACATTGATCCACTAGTGTCATTGCATGTGTGTTCTTTTCACAATCCACCTATGGATCCACCACTGTCATTGCATGTGTGTTCTTTTTACTAACAATAACCAGAGTCATTGCATGTGTGTTCTTTCCATATACCACATATGGATGCACTAGTGTCATTGCATGTGTGTTCTTTTCACAATCCACCTATGGATCCACTAGTGTCATTGAATGTGTGTCCTTTTTAATAACAACAACCACAGTCATTTCCTAACTGTTCTTTTCACATACCACCTATGGATCCACCAGTGTCATTGAAATGTGTGTTCTCTTCAGAGACCACACATGGATCCACCAGTGTCATTGCATGTGTGTTCTTTTCACAATCCACCTATGGATCCACCAGTGTCATTGCATGTGTGTTCTTTTTACTAACAACAACAAGAGTCATTGCATGTGTGTTCTCTTTAGACACCACACATGGATCCACCAGTGTCATTGCATGTGTATTTCTTTTTACTAACAACAACTAGAGTCATTGCATGTGTGTTCTCTTTAGAGACCACACATGGATCCACCAGTGTCATTGCATGTGTGTTCTTTTTACTAGCAAACAACCAGAGTCATTAAAATGTGTGTTGTTTTCACAAACCACATATGGATCCACCAGTGTAATTGCATGTGTGCTTTTTTACTAACAACAACCAGAGTCATTGCATGTGTGTTCTTTTCACATACCACATATGGATCCACTAGTGTCATTGCATGTGTGCTCTTTTCACAATCCACCTATGGATCCACCAGTGTCATTGCATGTGTGTTCTTTTTACTAACAACAACTAGAGTCATTGAAATGTGTGTTCTTTTCACATACCACATATGGATCCACCAGTGTCATTGCATGTGTGTTCTTTTCACAATCCACCTATGGATCCACTAGTATCATTGCATGTGTGTTCTTTTTACTAACAACAACTAGAGTCATTTCATGACTGTTCTTTTCACATACCACTTATGGATCCACCAGTGTCATTGAAATGTGTGTTCTCTTTAGAGACCACACATGGATCCACCAGTGTCATTGCATGTGTGTTCTTTTCACAATCCACCTATGGATCCACCACTGTCATTGCATGTGTGTTCTTTTTACTAACAATAACTAGAGTCATTGCATGTGTGTTCTTTTCATATACCACATATGGATCCACCAGTGTCATTGCATGTGTGTTGTTTTCACAATCCACCTATGGATCCACCAGTGTCATTGCATGTGTGTTCTTGTTACTAATAGCAACAAGAGTCATTTCATTACTGTTCTATTCACATACCATCTATGGATCCACCAGTGTCATTGAAATGTGTGTTCTCTTCAGAGACCACACATGAATCCACCAGTGTCATTGCATGTGTGTTCTTTTTACAATCCACCTATGGATCCACCAGTGTCATTGCATGTGTGTTCTTTTTACTAACAACAACTAGACTCATTGCATGCGTGTTTTCTTAGAGACCACACATCGATCCACCAGTGTCATTTCATCTGTGTTCTTTTTACTAACAACAAACAGAGTCATTGAAATGTGTGTTCTCTTTAGAGACCACACATGGATCCACCAGTGTCATTAAATGTGTATTTCTTTTTACTAACAACAACAAGAGTCATTGCATGTGTGTTCTCTTCAGAGACCACAGATGGATCCACCAGTGTTATTGCATGTGTGTTCTTTTCACAATCCACCTATGGATCCACAAGTGTCATTGCATGTGTGTTCTTTTTACTAACAACAACTAGAGCCATTGCATGTGTGTTCTCTTTAGAGACCACACAAGGATCCACCAGTGTCATTGCATGTGTATTTCTTTTTACTAACAACAACTAGATTCATTGCATGTGTGTTCTCTTCAGATACCACACATGGATCCACCAGTGTCATTGCATGTGTGTTCTTTTTACTAGCAAACAACCAGAATCATTGAAATGTGTGTTCTTTTCACATACCACATATGGATCCACCCGTGTAATTGCATGTGTGCTTTTTTACTAACAACAACCAGAGTCATTGCATGTGTGTTCTTTTCACATACCACATATGGATCCACTAGTGTCATTGCATGTGTGCTCTTTTCACAATCCACCTATGGATCCACCAGTGTCATTGCATGTGTGTTCTTTTTACTAACAACAACTAGAGTCATTGAAATATGTTTTCTTTCACATACCACATATGGACCCACCAAAGTGTCATTGCATGTGTGTTCTTTTCACAATCCACCTATGGATCCACTAGTATCATTGCATGTGTGTTCTTTTTACTAACAACAACTGGAGTCATTTCATGACTGTTCTTTTCACACACCACTTATGCATCCACCAGTGTCATTGAAATGTGTGTTCTCTTTAGAGACCACACATGGATCCACCAGTCTCATTGCATGTGTGTTCTTTTCACAATCCACCTATAGATCGACCACTGTCATTGCATGTGTGTTCTTTTTACTAACAATAACCAGAGTCATTTCATGTGTGTTCTTTTCATATACCACATATGGATCCACCAGTGTCATTGCATGTGTGTTGTTTTCACAATCCACCTATGGATCCACCAGTGTCATTGCATGTGTGTTCTTTTTACTAACAACAACCATAGTCATTTCATGACTGTTGTTTCCACAATCCACCTATGGATCCACAAGTGTCATTGCATGTGTGTTCTTTTTACTAACAACAACCAGAGTCATTTCATGACTGTTCTTTTCAGATACCACCTATGGATCCACCAGTGTCATTGAAATGTGTGTTCTAATCAGAGACCACACATGGATCCACCAGTGTCATTGCATGTGTGTTCTTTGCACAATCCACCTATGGATCCACCAGTGTCATTGCATGTGTGTTCTTTTTACTAACAACAACCAAAGTCATTGAAATGTCTGTTCTCTTGAGAGACCACACATGGATCCACCAGTGTCATTGCATGTGTATTTCTTTTTACTAACAACAACCAGAGTCATTGCATGTGTGTTCTCTTCAGAGACCACAATGGATCCACCAGTGTCATTGCATGTGTGTTCTTTTTACTAACAACAACCATAGTCATTGAAATGTGTGTTCTTTTCACATACCACATATGGATCCACCAGTGTAATTGCATGTGTGTTTTTTACTAACAACAACTAGAGTCATTGCATGTGTGTTCTTTTCACATACCACATATGGATCCACTAGTGTCATTGCATGTGTGCCCTTTTCACAATCCACCTATGGATCTACCAGTGTCATTGCATGTGTGTTCTTTTTACTAACAACAACCAGAGTCATTGAAATGTGTGTTCTTTTCACATACCACATATGGATCCACCAGTGTCATTGCATGTGTGTTCTTTTCACAATCCACCTATGGATCCACCAGTGTCATTGCATGTGTGTTCTTTTTACTAACAACAACTAGAGTCATTGCATGACTGTTCTTTTCACATACCACATATGGATCCACCAGTGTCATTGAAATGTGTGTTCTCTTCAGAGACCACACATGGATCCACCAGTGTCATTGCATGTGTGTTCTTTTCACAATCCACCTATGGATCCACCAGTGTCATTGCATGTGTGTTCTTTTTACTAACAACAACCAGAGTCATTGCATGTGTGTTCTCTTCAGAGACCACACATGGATCCACTAGTGTCATTTCATGTGTGTTCTTTTACTAACAACAGCCAGACTCATTGAAATGTGTGTTCTTTTCACATACCACATATGGATCCACCAGTGTAATTGCATGTGTGCTTTTTTTACTAACAACAACGAGAGTCATTGCATGTGTGTTATTTTTACTAACAACAACCAGAGTCATTTCATGTGTGTTCTCTTTTGAGACCACACATGGATCCACCAGTGTCATTGCATGTGTGTTCTTTTTACTAACAACAACTAGAGTCATTGCATGCGTGTTTTCTTAGAGACCACACATGGATCCACCAGTGTCATTTCATCTGTGTTCTTTTTACTAACAACAAACAGAGTCATTGAAATGTGTGTTCTCTTTAGAGACCACACATGGATCCACCAGTGTCATTAAATGTGTATTTCTTTTTACTAACAACAACCAGAGTCATTGCATGTGTGTTCTCTTCAGAGACCACAGATGGATCCACCAGTGTTATTGCATGTGTGTTCTTTTCACAATCCACCTATGGATCCACAAGTGTCATTGCATGTGTGTTCTTTTTACTAACAACAACTAGAGCCATTGCATGTGTGTTCTCTTTAGAGACCACACAAGGATCCACCAGTGTCATTGCATGTGTATTTCTTTTTACTAACAACAACTAGATTCATTGCATGTGTGTTCTCTTCAGAGACCACACATGGATCCACCAGTGTCATTGCATGTGTGTTCTTTTTACTAGCAAACAACCAGAATCATTGAAATGTGTGTTCTTTTCACATACCACATATGGATCCACCCGTGTAATTGCATGTGTGCTTTTTTACTAACAACAACCAGAGTCATTGCTTGTGTGTTCTTTTCACATACCACATATGGATCCACTAGTGTCATTGCATGTGTGCTCTTTTCACAATCCACCTATGGATCCACCAGTGTCATTGCATGTGTGTTATTTTTACTAACAACAACTAGAGTCATTGAAATATGTGTTCTTTTCACATACCACATATGGACCCACCAGTGTCATTGCATGTGTGTTCTTTTCACAATCCACCTATGGATCCACTAGTATCATTGCATGTGTGTTCTTTTTACTAACAACAACTGGAGTCATTTCATGACTGTTCTTTTCACACACCACTTATGCATCCACCAGTGTCATTGAAATGTGTGTTCTCTTTAGAGACCACACATGGATCCACCAGTCTCATTGCATGTGTGTTCTTTTCACAATCCACCTATAGATCGACCACTGTCATTGCATGTGTGTTCTTTTTACTAACAATAACCAGAGTCATTTCATGTGTGTTCTTTTCATATACCACATATGGATCCACCAGTGTCATTGCATGTGTGTTGTTTTCACAATCCACCTATGGATCCACCAGTGTCATTGCATGTGTGTTCTTTTTACTAACAACAACCATAGTCATTTCATGACTGTTGTTTCCACAATCCACCTATGGATCCACCAGTGTCATTGCATGTGTGTTCTTTTTACTAACAACAACCAGAGTCATTTCATGACTGTTCTTTTCAGATACCACCTATGGATCCACCAGTGTCATTGAAATGTGTGTTCTCTTCAGAGACCACACATGGATCCACCAGTGTCATTGCATGTGTGTTCTTTGCACAATCCACCTATGGATCCACCAGTGTCATTGCATGTGTGTTCTTTTTACTAACAACAACCAAAGTCATTGAAATGTGTTCTCTTGAGAGACCACACATGGATCCACCAGTGTCATTGCATGTGTATTTCTTTTTACTAACAACAACCAGATTCATTGCATGTGTGTTCTCTTCAGAGACAACACATGGATCCACCAGTGTCATTGCATGTGTGTTCTTTTTACTAGCAAACAACCAGAGTCATTGAAATGTGTGTTCATTTCACATACCACATATGGATCCACCCGTGTAATTGCATGTGTGCTTTTTTACTAACAACAACCAGAGTCATTGCACGTGTGTTCTTTTCACATACCACATATGGATCCACTAGTGTCATTGCATGTGTGCCCTTTTCACAATCCACCTATGGATCTACCAGTGTCATTGCATGTGTGTTCTTTTTACTAACAACAACCAGAGTCATTGAAATGTGTGTTCTTTTCACATACCACATATGGATCCACCAGTGTCATTGCATGTGTGTTCTTTTCACAATCCACCTATGGATCCACCAGTGTCATTGCATGTGTGTTCTTTTTACTAACAACAACTAGAGTCATTGCATGACTGTTCTTTTCACATACCACATATGGATCCACCAGTGTCATTGAAATGTGTGTTCTCTTCAGAGACCACACATGGATCCACCAGTGTCATTGCATGTGTGTTCTTTTCACAATCCACCTATGGATCCACCAGTGTCATTGCATGTGTGTTCTTTTTACTAACAACAACCAGAGTCATTGCATGTGTGTTCTCTTCAGAGACCACACATGGATCCACTAGTGTCATTGCATGTGTGTTCTTTTACTAACAACAACCAGAGTCATTGAAATGTGTGTTCTCTTCAGAGACCACACATGAATCCACCAGTGTCATTGCATGTGTGTTCTTTTTACAATCCACCTATGGATCCACCAGTGTCATTGCATGTGTGTTCTTTTTACTAACAACAACTAGAGTCATTGCATGCGTGTTTTCTTAGAGACCACACATCGATCCACCAGTGTCATTTCATTTGTGTTCTTTTTACTAACAACAAACAGAGTCATTGAAATGTGTGTTCTCTTTAGAGACCACACATGGATCCACCAGTGTCATTAAATGTGTATTTCTTTTTACTAACAACAACAAGAGTCATTGCATGTGTGTTCTCTTCAGAGACCACAGATGGATCCACCAGTGTTATTGCATGTGTGTTCTTTTCACAATCCACCTATGGATCCACAAGTGTCATTGCATGTGTGTTCTTTTTACTAACAACAACTAGAGCCATTGCATGTGTGTTCTCTTTAGAGACCACACAAGGATCCACCAGTGTCATTGCATGTGTATTTCTTTTTACTAACAACAACTAGATTCATTGCATGTGTGTTCTCTTCAGATACCACACATGGATCCACCAGTGTCATTGCATGTGTGTTCTTTTTACTAGCAAACAACCAGAATCATTGAAATGTGTGTTCTTTTCACATACCACATATGGATCCACCCGTGTAATTGCATGTGTGCTTTTTTACTAACAACAACCAGAGTCATTGCATGTGTGTTCTTTTCACATACCACATATGGATCCACTAGTGTCATTGCATGTGTGCTCTTTTCACAATCCACCTATGGATCCACCAGTGTCATTGCATGTGTGTTCTTTTTACTAACAACAACTAGAGTCATTGAAATATGTGTTCTTTTCACATACCACATATGGACCCACCAGTGTCATTGCATGTGTGTTCTTTTCACAATCCACCTATGGATCCACTAGTATCATTGCATGTGTGTTCTTTTTACTAACAACAACTGGAGTCATTTCATGACTGTTCTTTTCACACACCACTTATGCATCCACCAGTGTCATTGAAATGTGTGTTCTCTTTAGAGACCACACATGGATCCACCAGTGTCATTGCATGTGTGTTCTTTTCACAATCCACCTATGGATCCACCATTGTCATTGCATGTGTGTTCTTTTTACTAACAATAACCAGAGTCATTGCATGTGCGTTCTTTTCATATACAACATATGGATCCACCAGTGTCATTGCAGGTGTGTTGTTTTCACAATCCACCTATGGATCCACCAGTGTCATTGCATGTGTGTTCTTTTTACTAACAACAACCAGTCATTTCATGACTGTTCTTTTCACATCCTACCTATGGATCCACCAGTGTCATTGAAATGTGTGTTCTCTTTAGAGACCACACATGGATCCACCAGTCTCATTGCATGTGTGTTCTTTTCACAATCCACCTATAGATCGACCACTGTCATTGCATGTGTGTTCTTTTTACTAACAATAACCAGAGTCATTTCATGTGTGTTCTTTTCATATACCACATATGGATCCACCAGTGTCATTGCATGTGTGTTCTTTTCACAATCCACCTATGGATCCACCAGTGTCATTGCATGTGTGTTCTTTTTACTAACAACAACTAGAGTCATTGCATGACTGTTCTTTTCACATACCACATATGGATCCACCAGTGTCATTGAAATGTGTGTTCTCTTTAGAGACCACACATGGATCCACCAGTGTCATTGCATGTGTGTTCTTTTCACAATCCACCTATGGATCCACCAGTGTCATTGCATGTGTGTTCTTTTTACTAACAACAACCAGAGTCATTGCATGTGTGTTCTCTTCAGAGACCACACATGGATCCACTAGTGTCATTTCATGTGTGTTCTTTTACTAACAACAGCCAGACTCATTGAAATGTGTGTTCTTTTCACATACCACATATGGATCCACCAGTGTAATTGCATGTGTGCTTTTTTTACTAACAACAACGAGAGTCATTGCATGTGTGTTATTTTTACTAACAACAACCAGAGTCATTTCATGTGTGTTCTCTTTTGAGACCACACATGGATCCACCAGTGTCATTGCATGTGTGTTCTTTTTACTAACAACAGCTAGAGTCATTGCATGTGTGTTTTCTTTAGAGACCACACATGGATCCACCAGTGTCATTTCATGTGTGTTCTTTTTACTAACAACAAACAGAGTCATTGAAATGTGTGTTCTCTTTAGAGACCACACATGGATCCACCAGTGTCATTAAATGTGTATTTCTTTTTACTAACAACAACCAGAGTCATTGCATGTGTGTTCTCTTCAGAGACCACAGATGGATCCACCAGTGTCATTGCATGTGTGTTCTTTTCACAATCCACCTATGGATCCAGAAGTGTCAGTGCATGTGTGTCCTTTTTACTGACAACAACCAGAGTCATTGCATGTGTGTTCTCTTCAGAGACCACACATGGATCCACCAGTGTCATTACATGTGTATTTTTTTACTAACAACAACTAGAGTCATTGCATGTGTGTTCTCTTCAGAGACTACACATGGATCCACCGGTGTCATTGCATGTATGTTCTTTTTATTAGCAAACAACCAGAGTCATTGAAATGTGTGTTCTTTTCACATACCACATATGGATCCACCCATGTAATTGCATGTGTGCTTTTTTACTAACAACAACCAGAGTCATTGCTTGTGTGTTCTTTTCACATACCACATATGGATCCACTAGTGTCATTGCATGTGTGCTCTTTTCACAATCCACCTATGGATCCACCAGTGTCATTGCATGTGTGTTATTTTTACTAACAACAACTAGAGTCATTGAAATATGTGTTCTTTTCACATACCACATATGGACCCACCAGTGTCATTGCATGTGTGTTCTTTTCACAATCCACCTATGGATCCACTAGTATCATTGCATGTGTGTTCTTTTTACTAACAACAACTGGAGTCATTTCATGACTGTTCTTTTCACACACCACTTATGCATCCACCAGTGTCATTGAAATGTGTGTTCTCTTTAGAGACCACACATGGATCCACCAGTCTCATTGCATGTGTGTTCTTTTCACAATCCACCTATAGATCGACCACTGTCATTGCATGTGTGTTCTTTTTACTAACAATAACCAGAGTCATTTCATGTGTGTTCTTTTCATATACCACATATGGATCCACCAGTGTCATTGCATGTGTGTTGTTTTCACAATCCACCTATGGATCCACCAGTGTCATTGCATGTGTGTTCTTTTTACTAACAACAACCATAGTCATTTCATGACTGTTGTTTCCACAATCCACCTATGGATCCACCAGTGTCATTGCATGTGTGTTCTTTTTACTACCAACAACGAGTCATTTCATGATTGTTCTTTTGATACCACCTATGGATCCACCAGTGTCATTGAAATGTGTGTTCTTCAGAGACCACACATGGATCCACCAGTGTCATTGCATGTGTGTTCTTTGCACAATCCACCTATGGATCCACCAGTGTCATTGCATGTGTGTTCTTTTTACTAACAACAACAAGAGTCATTGAAATGTCATTCTCTTGAGAGACCACACATGGATCCACCAGTGTCATTGCATGTGTATTTCTTTTTACTAACAACAACCAGATTCATTGCATGTGTGTTCTCTTCAGAGACAACACATGGATCCACCAGTGTCATTGCATGTGTGTTCTTTTTACTAGCAAACAACCAGAGTCATTGAAATGTGTGTTCATTTCACATACCACATATGGATCCACCCGTGTAATTGCATGTGTGCTTTTTTACTAACAACAACCAGAGTCATTGCACGTGTGTTCTTTTCACATACCACATATGGATCCACTAGTGTCATTGCATGTGTGCCCTTTTCACAATCCACCTATGGATCTACCAGTGTCATTGCATGTGTGTTCTTTTTACTAACAACAACCAGAGTCATTGAAATGTGTGTTCTTTTCACATACCACATATGGATCCACCAGTGTCATTGCATGTGTGTTCTTTTCACAATCCACCTATGGATCCACCAGTGTCATTGCATGTGTGTTCTTTTTACTAACAACAACTAGAGTCATTGCATGACTGTTCTTTTCACATACCACATATGGATCCACCAGTGTCATTGAAATGTGTGTTCTCTTCAGAGACCACACATGGATCCACCAGTGTCATTGCATGTGTGTTCTTTTCACAATCCACCTATGGATCCACCAGTGTCATTGCATGTGTGTTCTTTTTACTAACAACAACCAGAGTCATTGCATGTGTGTTCTCTTCAGAGACCACATATGGATCCACTAGTGTCATTGCATGTGTGTTCTTTTACTAACAACAACCAGAGTCATTGAAATGTGTGTTCTCTTCAGAGACCACACATGAATCCACCAGTGTCATTGCATGTGTGTTCTTTTTACAATCCACCTATGGATCCACCAGTGTCATTGCATGTGTGTTCTTTTTACTAACAACAACTAGAGTCATTGCATGCGTGTTTTCTTAGAGACCACACATCGATCCACCAGTGTCATTTCATCTGTGTTCTTTTTACTAACAACAAACAGAGTCATTGAAATGTGTGTTCTCTTTAGAGACCACACATGGATCCACCAGTGTCATTAAATGTGTATTTCTTTTTACTAACAACAACAAGAGTCATTGCATGTGTGTTCTCTTCAGAGACCACAGATGGATCCACCAGTGTTATTGCATGTGTGTTCTTTTCACAATCCACCTATGGATCCACAAGTGTCATTGCATGTGTGTTCTTTTTACTAACAACAACCAGAGTCATTGCATGTGTGTTCTCTTTAGAGACCACACAAGGATCCACCAGTGTCATTGCATGTGTATTTCTTTTTACTAACAACAACTAGATTCATTGCATGTGTGTTCTCTTCAGATACCACACATGGATCCACCAGTGTCATTGCATGTGTGTTCTTTTTACTAGCAAACAACCAGAATCATTGAAATGTGTGTTCTTTTCACATACCACATATGGATCCACCCGTGTAATTGCATGTGTGCTTTTTTACTAACAACAACCAGAGTCATTGCATGTGTGTTCTTTTCACATACCACATATGGATCCACTAGTGTCATTGCATGTGTGCTCTTTTCACAATCCACCTATGGATCCACCAGTGTCATTGCATGTGTGTTCTTTTTACTAACAACAACTAGAGTCATTGAAATATGTGTTCTTTTCACATACCACATATGGACCCACCAGTGTCATTGCATGTGTGTTCTTTTCACAATCCACCTATGGATCCACTAGTATCATTGCATGTGTGTTCTTTTTACTAACAACAACTGGAGTCATTTCATGACTGTTCTTTTCACACACCACTTATGCATCCACCAGTGTCATTGAAATGTGTGTTCTCTTTAGAGACCACACATGGATCCACCAGTGTCATTGCATGTGTGTTCTTTTCACAATCCACCTATGGATCCACCATTGTCATTGCATGTGTGTTCTTTTTACTAACAATAACCAGAGTCATTGCATGTGCGTTCTTTTCATATACAACATATGGATCCACCAGTGTCATTGCAGGTGTGTTGTTTTCACAATCCACCTATGGATCCACCAGTGTCATTGCATGTGTGTTCTTTTTACTAACAACAACCAGTCATTTCATGACTGTTCTTTTCACATCCTACCTATGGATCCACCAGTGTCATTGAAATGTGTGTTCTCTTTAGAGACCACACATGGATCCACCAGTCTCATTGCATGTGTGTTCTTTTCACAATCCACCTATAGATCGACCACTGTCATTGCATGTGTGTTCTTTTTACTAACAATAACCAGAGTCATTTCATGTGTGTTCTTTTCATATACCACATATGGATCCACCAGTGTCATTGCATGTGTGTTGTTTTCACAATCCACCTATGGATCCACCAGTGTCATTGCATGTGTGTTCTTTTTACTAACAACAACCATAGTCATTTCATGACTGTTGTTTCCACAATCCACCTATGGATCCACCAGTGTCATTGCATGTGTGTTCTTTTTACTAACAACAACCAGAGTCATTTCATGACTGTTCTTTTCAGATACCACCTATGGATCCACCAGTGTCATTGAAATGTGTGTTCTAATCAGAGACCACACATGGATCCACCAGTGTCATTGCATGTGTGTTCTTTGCACAATCCACCTATGGATCCACCAGTGTCATTGCATGTGTGTTCTTTTTACTAACAACAACCAAAGTCATTGAAATGTCTGTTCTCTTGAGAGACCACACATGGATCCACCAGTGTCATTGCATGTGTATTTCTTTTTACTAACAACAACCAGATTCATTGCATGTGTGTTCTCTTCAGAGACAACACATGGATCCACCAGTGTCATTGCATGTGTGTTCTTTTTACTAGCAAACAACCAGAGTCATTGAAATGTGTGTTCATTTCACATACCACATATGGATCCACCCGTGTAATTGCATGTGTGCTTTTTTACTAACAACAACCAGAGTCATTGCACGTGTGTTCTTTTCACATACCACATATGGATCCACTAGTGTCATTGCATGTGTGCCCTTTTCACAATCCACCTATGGATCTACCAGTGTCATTGCATGTGTGTTCTTTTTACTAACAACAACCAGAGTCATTGAAATGTGTGTTCTTTTCACATACCACATATGGATCCACCAGTGTCATTGCATGTGTGTTCTTTTCACAATCCACCTATGGATCCACCAGTGTCATTGCATGTGTGTTCTTTTTACTAACAACAACTAGAGTCATTGCATGACTGTTCTTTTCACATACCACATATGGATCCACCAGTGTCATTGAAATGTGTGTTCTCTTCAGAGACCACACATGGATCCACCAGTGTCATTGCATGTGTGTTCTTTTCACAATCCACCTATGGATCCACCAGTGTCATTGCATGTGTGTTCTTTTTACTAACAACAACCAGAGTCATTGCATGTGTGTTCTTCTTGAGACCACACATGGATCCACTAGTGTCATTGCATGTGTGTTCTTTTACTAACAACAACAGAGTCATTGAAATGTGTGTTCTTCAGAGACCACACATGAATCCTGATGTCATTGCATGTGTGTTCTTTTTACAATCCACCTATGGATCCACCAGTGTCATTGCATGTGTGTTCTTTTTACTAACAACAACTAGAGTCATTGCATGCGTGTTTTCTTAGAGACCACACATCGATCCACCAGTGTCATTTCATTTGTGTTCTTTTTACTAACAACAAACAGAGTCATTGAAATGTGTATTCTCTTTAGAGACCACATGGATCCACCAGTGTCATTAAATGTGTATTTCTTTTACTAACAACAACAAGAGTCATTGCATGTGTGTTCTCTTGAGACCACAGATGGATCCACCAGTGTTATTGCATGTGTGTTCTTTTCACAATCCACCTATGGATCCACAAGTGTCATTGCATGTGTGTTCTTTTTACTAACAACAACTAGAGCCATTGCATGTGTGTTCTCTTTAGAGACCACACAAGGATCCACCAGTGTCATTGCATGTGTATTTCTTTTTACTAACAACAACTAGATTCATTGCATGTGTGTTCTCTTCAGATACCACACATGGATCCACCAGTGTCATTGCATGTGTGTTCTTTTTACTATCAAAAAACCAGAGACATTGAAATTTGTGTTCTTTTCACATACCACATATGGATCCACCTGTAATTGCATGTGTGCTTTTTACTAACAACAACCAGAGTCATTGCATGTGTGTTCTTTTCACATACCACATATGGATCCACTAGTGTCATTGCATGTGTGCTCTTTTCACAATCCACCTATGGATCCACCAGTGTCATTGCATGTGTGTTCTTTTTACTAACAACAACTAGAGTCATTGAAATATGTGTTCTTTTCACATACCACATATGGACCCACCAGTGTCATTGCATGTGTGTTCTTTTCACAATCCACCTATGGATCCACTAGTATCATTGCATGTGTGTTCTTTTTACTAACAACAACAGGAGTCATTTCATGACTGTTCTTTTCACACCACTTATGCATCCACAGTGTCATTGAAATGTGTGTTCTCTTTAGAGACCACACATGGATCCACCAGTCTCATTGCATGTGTGTTCTTTTCACAATCCACCTATAGATCGACCACTGTCATTGCATGTGTGTTCTTTTTACTAACAATAACCAGAGTCATTTCATGTGTGTTCTTTTCATATACCACATATGGATCCACCAGTGTCATTGCATGTGTGTTGTTTTCACAATCCACCTATGGATCCACCAGTGTCATTGCATGTGTGTTCTTTTTACTAACAACCATAGACATTTCATGTGTTGTTTCCAATCCACCTATGGATCCACAAGTGTCATTGCATGTGTGTTCTTTTTACTAACAACAACCAGAGTCATTTCATGACTGTTCTTTTCAGATACCACCTATGGATCCACAAGTGTCATTGAAATGTGTGTTATATTCAGAGAATACACATGGATCCACCAGTGCCATTGCATGTGTGTTCTTTGCACAATCCACCTATGGATCCACCAGTGTCATTGAATGTGTGTTCTTTTTGCTAACAACAACCAAAGTCATTGAAATGTGTTCTCTTCAGAGACCGCATGGATCCACCAGTGTCATTGCATGTGTATTTCTTTTTACTAACAACAACCAGAGTCATTGCATGTGTGTTCTCTTCAGAGACCACAATGGATCCACCAGTGTCATTGCATGTGTGTTCTTTTTACTAACAACAACCATAGTCATTGAAATGTGTGTTCTTTTCACATACCACATATGGATCCACCAGTGTAATTGCATGTGTGTTTTTTACTAACAACAACTAGAGTCATTGCATGTGTGTTCTTTTCACATACCACATATGGATCCACTAGTGTCATTGCATGTGTGCCCTTTTCACAATCCACCTATGGATCTACCAGTGTCATTGCATGTGTGTTCTTTTTACTAACAACAACCAGAGTCATTGAAATGTGTGTTCTTTTCACATACCACATATGGATCCACCAGTGTCATTGCATGTGTGTTCTTTTCACAATCCACCTATGGATCCACCAGTGTCATTGCATGTGTGTTCTTTTTACTAACAACAACTAGAGTCATTGCATGACTGTTCTTTTCACATACCACATATGGATCCACCAGTGTCATTGAAATGTGTGTTCTCTTCAGAGACCACACATGGATCCACCAATGTCATTGCATGTGTGTTCTTTTCACAATCCACCTATGGATCCACCAGTGTCATTGCATGTGTGTTCTTTTTACTAACAACAACCAGAGTCATTGCATGTGTGTTCTCTTCAGAGACCACACATGGATCCACTAGTGTCATTGCATGTGTGTTCTTTTACTAACAACAGCCAGAGTCATTGAAATGTGTGTTCTTTTCACATACCACATATGGATCCACCAGTGTAATTGCATGTGTGCTTTTTTTACTAACAACAACGAGAGTCATTGCATGTGTGTTATTTTTACTAACAACAACCAGAGTCATTTCATGTGTGTTCTCTTCTGAGACCACACATGGATCCACCAGTGTCATTGCATGTGTGTTCTTTTTACTAACAACAACTAGAGTCATTGCATGCGTGTTTTCTTAGAGACCACACATGGATCCACCAGTGTCATTTCATCTGTGTTCTTTTTACTAACAACAAACAGAGTCATTGAAATGTGTGTTCTCTTTAGAGACCACACATGGATCCACCAGTGTCATTAAATGTGTATTTCTTTTTACTAACAACAACCAGAGTCATTGCATGTGTGTTCTCTTCAGAGACCACAGATGGATCCACCAGTGTTATTGCATGTGTGTTCTTTTCACAATCCACCTATGGATCCACAAGTGTCATTGCATGTGTGTTCTTTTTACTAACAACAACTAGAGCCATTGCATGTGTGTTCTCTTTAGAGACCACACAAGGATCCACCAGTGTCATTGCATGTGTATTTCTTTTTACTAACAACAACTAGATTCATTGCATGTGTGTTCTCTTCAGAGACCACACATGGATCCACCAGTGTCATTGCATGTGTGTTCTTTTTACTAGCAAACAACCAGAGTCATTGAAATGTGTGTTCTTTTCACATACCACATATGGATCCACTAGTGTAATTGCATGTGTGCTTTTTTACTAACAACAACTAGAGTCATTGCTTGTGTGTTGTTTTCACATACCACATATGGATCCACTAGTGTCATTGCATGTGTGCTCTTTTCACAATCCACCTATGGATCCACCAGTGTCATTGCATGTGTGTTCTTTTTACTAACAACAACTAGAGTCATTGAAATATGTGTTCTTTTCACATACCACATATGGACCCACCAGTGTCATTGCATGTGTGTTCTTTTCACAATCCACCTATGGATCCACTAGTATCATTGCATGTGTGTTCTTTTTACTAACAACAACTGGAGTCATTTCATGACTGTTCTTTTCACACACCACTTATGCATCCACCAGTGTCATTGAAATGTGTGTTCTCTTTAGAGACCACACATGGATCCACCAGTCTCATTGCATGTGTGTTCTTTTCACAATCCACCTATAGATCGACCACTGTCATTGCATGTGTGTTCTTTTTACTAACAATAACCAGAGTCATTTCATGTGTGTTCTTTTCATATACCACATATGGATCCACCAGTGTCATTGCATGTGTGTTGTTTTCACAATCCACCTATGGATCCACCAGTGTCATTGCATGTGTGTTCTTTTTACTAACAACAACCATAGTCATTTCATGACTGTTGTTTCCACAATCCACCTATGGATCCACCAGTGTCATTGCATGTGTGTTCTTTTTACTAACAACAACCAGAGTCATTTCATGACTGTTCTTTTCAGATACCACCTATGGATCCACCAGTGTCATTGAAATGTGTGTTCTAATCAGAGACCACACATGGATCCACCAGTGTCATTGCATGTGTGTTCTTTGCACAATCCACCTATGGATCCACCAGTGTCATTGCATGTGTATTTCTTTTTACTAACAACAACCAGATTCATTGCATTTGTGTTCTCTTCAGAGACAACACATGGATCCACCAGTGTCATTGCATGTGTGTTCTTTTTACTAGCAAACAACCAGAGTCATTGAAATGTGTGTTCATTTCACATACCACATATGGATCCACCCGTGTAATTGCATGTGTGCTTTTTTACTAACAACAACCAGAGTCATTGCACGTGTGTTCTTTTCACATACCACATATGGATCCACTAGTGTCATTGCATGTGTGCCCTTTTCACAATCCACCTATGGATCTACCAGTGTCATTGCATGTGTGTTCTTTTTACTAACAACAACCAGAGTCATTGAAATGTGTGTTCTTTTCACATACCACATATGGATCCACCAGTGTCATTCCATGTGTGTTCTTTTCACAATCCACCTATGGATCCACCAGTGTCATTGCATGTGTGTTCTTTTTACTAACAACCAGAGTCATTTCATGACTGTTCTTTTCACATACCACATATGGATCCACCAGTGTCATTGAAATGTGTGTTCTCTTCAGAGACCACACATGGATCCACCAGTGTCATTGCATGTGTGTTCTTTTCACAATCCACCTATGGATCCACCAGTGTCATTGCATGTGTGTTCTTTTTACTAACAACAACCAGAGTCATTGCATGTGTGTTCTCTTCAGAGACCACACATGGATCCACTAGTGTCATTGCATGTGTGTTCTTTTACTAACAACAACCAGAGTCATTGAAATGTGTGTTCTTTTCACATACCACATATGGATCCACCAGTGTAATTGCATGTGTGCTTTTTTTACTAACAACAACCAGAGTCATTGCATGTGTGTTCTTTTCACATACCACATATGGATCCACTAGTGTCATTGCATGTGTGCTCTTTTCACAATCCACCTATGGATCCACCAGTGTCATTGCATGTGTGTTCTTTTTCCTAACAACAACCAGAGTCATTGAAATGTGTGTTCTTTTCACATACCACATATGGATCCACCAGTGTCATTGCACGTGTGTTCTTTTCACAATCCACCTACGGATCCACCAATGTCATTGCATGTGTGTTCTTTTTACTAACAACAACTTGAGTCCTTTCATGACTGTTCTTTTCACATACCACTTATGGATCCACCAGTGTCATTGAAATGTGTGTTCTCTTCAGAGACCACACATTGATCCACTAGTGTCATTGCATGTGTGTTCTTTTCACAATCCACCTATGGATCCACCACTGTCATTGCATGTGTGTTCTTTTTACTAACAATAACCAGAGTCATTGCATGTGTGTTCTTTCCATATACCACATATGGATGCACCAGTGTCATTGGATGTGTGTTCTTTTCACAATCCACCTATGGATCCACCAGTTTCATTGCATGTGTGTTCTTTTTAATAACAACAACCACAGTCATTTCCTAACTGTTCTTTTCACATACCACCTATGGATCCACCAGTGTCATTGAAATGTGTGTTCTCTTTAGAGACCACACATGGATCCACCAGTGTCATTGCATGTGTGTTCTTTTCACAATCCACCTATGGATCCACCAGTGTCATTGCATGTGTCTTCATTTTACTAACAACAACAAGAGTCATTGCATGTGTGTTCTCTTTAGACACCACACATGGATCCACCAGTGTCATTGCATGTGTATTTCTTTTTACTAACAACAACTAGAGTCATTGCATGTGTGTTCTCTTCAGAGACCACACATGGATCCACCAGTGTCATTGCATGTGTGTTCTTTTTACTAGCAAACAACCAGAGTCATTAAAATGTGTGTTCTTTTCACAAACCACATATGGATCCACCAGTGTAATTGCATGTGTGCTTTTTTACTAACAACAACCAGAGTCATTGCATGTGTGTTCTTTTCACATACCACATATGGATCCACTAGTGTCATTGCATGTGTGCTCTTTTCACAATCCACCTATGGATCCACCAGTGTCATTGCATGTGTGTTCTTTTTACTAACAACAACTAGAGTCATTGAAATGTGTGTTCTTTTCACATACCACATATGGATTCACCAGTGTCATTGCATGTGTGTTCTTTTCACAATCCACCTATGGATCCACCACCGTCATTGCATGTGTGTTCTTTTTACTAACAATAACTAGAGTCATTGCATGTGTGTTCTTTTCATATACCACATATGGATCCACTAGTGTCATTGCATGTGTGTTGTTTTCACAATCCACCTATGGATCCACCAGTGTCATTGCATGTGTGTTCTTGTTACTAACAGCAACGAGAGTCATTTCATGACTGTTCTATTCACATACCACCTATGGATCCACCAGTGTCATTGAAATATGTGTTCTCTTCAGAGACCACAGATGGATCCACCAGTGTTATTGCATGTGTGTTCTTTTCACAATCCACCTATGGATCCACAAGTGTCATTGCATGTGTGTTCTTTTTACTAACAAGAACCAGAGTCATTGCATGTGTGTTCTCTTTAGAGACCACACAAGCATCCACCAGTGTCATTGCATGTGTATTTCTTTTTACTAACAACAACTAGATTCATTGCATGTGTGTTCTCTTCAGAGACAACACATGGATCCACCAGTGTCATTGCATGTGTGTTCTTTTTACTAGCAAACAACCAGAGTCATTGAAATGTGTGTTCATTTCACATACCACATATGGATCCACCCGTGTAATTGCATGTGTGCTTTTTTACTAACAACAACCAGAGTCATTGCACGTGTGTTCTTTTCACATACCACATATGGATCCACTAGTGTCATTGCATGTGTGCCCTTTTCACAATCCACCTATGGATCTACCAGTGTCATTGCATGTGTGTTCTTTTTACTAACAACAACCAGAGTCATTGAAATGTGTGTTCTTTTCACATACCACATATGGATCCACCAGTGTCATTGCATGTGTGTTCTTTTCACAATCCACCTATGGATCCACCAGTGTCATTGCATGTGTGTTCTTTTTACTAACAACAACTAGAGTCATTGCATGACTGTTCTTTTCACATACCACATATGGATCCACCAGTGTCATTGAAATGTGTGTTCTCTTCAGAGACCACACATGGATCCACCAGTGTCATTGCATGTGTGTTCTTTTCACAATCCACCAATGGATCCACCAGTGTCATTGCAGGTGTGTTCTTTTTACTAACAACAACCAGAGTCATTGCATGTGTGTTCTCTTCAGAGACCACACATGGATCCACTAGTGTCATTGCATGTGTGTTCTTTTACTAACAACAGCCAGAGTCATTGAAATGTGTGTTCTTTTCACATACCACATATGGATCCACCAGTGTAATTGCATGTGTGCTTTTTTTACTAACAACAACGAGAGTCATTGCATGTGTGTTCTTTTCACATACCACATATGGATCCACTAGTGTCATTGCATGTGTGCTCTTTTCACAATCCACCTATGGATCCACCAGTGTCATTGCATGTGTGTTCTTTTTCCTAACAACAACCAGAGTCATTGAAATGTGTGTTCTTTTCACATACCACATATGGATCCACCAGTGTCATTGCACGTGTGTTCTTTTCACAATCCACCTACGGATCCACCAATGTCATTGCATGTGTGTTCTTTTTACTAACAACAACTTGAGTCCTTTCATGACTGTTCTTTTCACATACCACTTATGGATCCACCAGTGTCATTGAAATGTGTGTTCTCTTCAGAGACCACACATTGATCCACTAGTGTCATTGCATGTGTGTTCTTTTCACAATCCACCTATGGATCCACCACTGTCATTGCATGTGTGTTCTTTTTACTAACAATAACCAGAGTCATTGCATGTGTGTTCTTTCCATATACCACATATGGATGCACCAGTGTCATTGGATGTGTGTTCTTTTCACAATACACCTATGGATCCACCAGTTTCATTGCATGTGTGTTCTTTTTAATAACAACAACCACAGTCATTTCCTAACTGTTCTTTTCACATACCACCTATGGATCCACCAGTGTCATTGAAATGTGTGTTCTCTTTAGAGACCACACATGGATCCACCAGTGTCATTGCATGTGTGTTCTTTTCACAATCCACCTATGGATCCACCAGTGTCATTGCATGTGTCTTCATTTTACTAACAACAACAAGAGTCATTGCATGTGTGTTCTCTTTAGACACCACACATGGATCCACCAGTGTCATTGCATGTGTATTTCTTTTTACTAACAACAACTAGAGTCATTGCATGTGTGTTCTCTTCAGAGACCACACATGGATCCACCAGTGTCATTGCATGTGTGTTCTTTTTACTAGCAAACAACCAGAGTCATTAAAATGTGTGTTCTTTTCACAAACCACATATGGATCCACCAGTGTAATTGCATGTGTGCTTTTTTACTAACAACAACCAGAGTCATTGCATGTGTGTTCTTTTCACATACCACATATGGATCCACTAGTGTCATTGCATGTGTGCTCTTTTCACAATCCACCTATGGATCCACCAGTGTCATTGCATGTGTGTTCTTTTTACTAACAACAACTAGAGTCATTGAAATGTGTGTTCTTTTCACATACCACATATGGATTCACCAGTGTCATTGCATGTGTGTTCTTTTCACAATCCACCTATGGATCCACCGCCGTCATTGCATGTGTGTTCTTTTTACTAACAATAACTAGAGTCATTGCATGTGTGTTCTTTTCATATACCACATATGGATCCACCAGTGTCAGTGCATGTGTGTTGTTTTCACAATCCACCTATGGATCCACCAGTGTCATTGCATGTGTGTTCTTGTTACTAACAGCAACGAGAGTCATTTCATGACTGTTCTATTCACATACCACCTATGGATCCACCAGTGTCATTGAAATGTGTGTTCTCTTCAGAGACCACAGATGGATCCACCAGTGTTATTGCATGTGTGTTCTTTTCACAATCCACCTATGGATCCACAAGTGTCATTGCATGTGTGTTCTTTTTACTAACAAGAACCAGAGTCATTGCATGTGTGTTCTCTTTAGAGACCACACAAGCATCCACCAGTGTCATTGCATGTGTATTTCTTTTTACTAACAACAACTAGAGTCATTGCATGTGTGTTCTCTTCAGAGACTACACATGGATCCACCAGTGTCATTGCATGTGTGTTCTTTTTACTAGCAAACAACCAGAGTCATTGAAATGTGTGTTCTTTTCACATACCACATATGGATCCACCAGTGTAATTGCATGTGTGCTTTTTTACTAACAACAACCAGAGTCATTGCACGTGTGTTCTTTTCACATACCACATATGGATCCACTAGTGTCATTGCATGTGTGCTCTTTTCACAATCCACCTATGGATCCACCAGTGTCATTGCATGTGTGTTCTTTTTACTAACAACAACTAGAGTCATTGAAATGTGTGTTCTTTTCACATACCACATATGGATCCACCAGTGTCATTGCATGTGTGTTCTTTTCACAATCCACCTATGGATCCACTAGTATCATTGCATGTGTGTTCTTTTTACTAACAACAACTGGAGTCATTTCATGACTGTTCTTTTCACATACCACTTATGGATCCACCAGTGTCATTGAAATGTGTGTTCTCTTTAGAGACCACACATGGATCCACCAGTGTCATTGCATGTGTGTTCTTTTCACAATCCACTTATAGATCGACCAATGTCATTGCATGTGTGTTCTTTTTACTAACAATAACCAGAGTCATTTCATGTGTGTTCTTTTCATATACCACATATGGATCCACCAGTGTCATTGCATGTGTGTTGTTTTCACAATCCACCTATGGATCCACCAGTGTCATTGCATGTGTGTTCTTTTTACTAACAACAACCATAGTCATTTCATGACTGTTGTTTCCACAATCCACCTATGGATCCACCAGTGTCATTGCATGTGTGTTCTTTTTACTAACAACAACCAGAGTCATTTCATGACTGTTCTTTTCAGATACCACCTATGGATCCACCAGTGTCATTGAAATGTGTGCTCTCTTCAGAGACCACACATGGATCCACCAGTGTCATTGCATGTGTGTTCTTTGCACAATCCACCTATGGATCCACCAGTGTCATTGCATGTGTGTTCTTTTTACTAACAACAACCAAAGTCATTGAAATGTCTGTTCTCTTGAGAGACCACACATGGATCCACCAGTGTCATTGCATGTGTATTTCTTTTTACTAACAACAACCAGAGTCATTGCATGTGTGTTCTCTTCAGAGACCACACATGGATCCACCAGTGTCATTGCATGTGTGTTCTTTTTACTAACAACAACCAGAGTCATTGAAATGTGTGTTCTTTTCACATACCACATATGGATCCACCAGTGTGATTGCATGTGTGTTTTTTTACTAACAACAACTAGAGTCATTACATGTGTGTTCTTTTCACATACCACATATGGATCCACTAGTGTCATTGCATGTGTGCTCTTTTCACAATCCACCTATGGATCCACCAGTGTCATTGCATGTGTTGTCTTTTTACTAACAACAACCAGAGTCATTGAAATGTGTGTTCTTTTCACATACCACATATGGATCCACCAGTGTCATTGCATGTGTGTTCTTTTCACATACCACATATGGATCCACTAGTGTCATTGCATGTGTGCTCTTTTCACAATCCACCTATGGATCCACAAGTGTCATTGCATGTGTGTTCTTTTTCCTAACAACAACCAGAGTCATTGAAATGTGTTTTCTTTTCACATACCACATATGGATCCACCAGTGTCATTGCACGTGTGTTCTTTTCACAATCCACCTACGGATCCACCAATGTCATTGCATGTGTGTTCTTTTTACTAACAACAACTTGAGTCCTTTCATGACTATTCTTTTCACATACCACTTATGGATCCACCAGTGTCATTGAAATGTGTGTTCTCTTCAGAGACCACACATTGATCCACTAGTGTCATTGCATGTGTGTTCTTTTCACAATCCACCTATGGATCCACCACTGTCATTGCATGTGTGTTCTTTTTACTAACAATAACCAGAGTCATTGCATGTGTGTTCTTTCCATATACCACATATGGATGCACTAGTGTCATTGCATGTGTGTTCTTTTCACAATCCACCTATGGATCCACTAGTGTCATTGAATGTGTGTCCTTTTTAATAACAACAACCACAGTCATTTCCTAACTGTTCTTTTCACATACCTATGGATCCACCAGTGTCATTGAAATGTGTGTTCTCTTCAGAGACCACACATGGATCCACCAGTGTCATTGCATGTGTGTTCTTTTCACAATCCACCTATGGATCCACCAGTGTCATTGCATGTGTGTTCTTTTTACTAACAACAACAAGAGTCATTGCATGTGTGTTCTCTTTAGACACCACACATGGATCCACCAGTGTCATTGCATGTGTATTTCTTTTTACTAACAACAACTAGAGTCATTGCATGTGTGTTCTCTTTAGAGACCACACATGGATCCGCCAGTGTCATTGCATGTGTGTTCTTTTTACTAGCAAACAACCAGAGTCATTAAAATGTGTGTTGTTTTCACAAACCACATATGGATCCACCAGTGTAATTGCATGTGTGCTTTTTTACTAACAACAACCAGAGTCATTGCATGTGTGTTCTTTTCACATACCACATATGGATCCACTAGTGTCATTGCATGTGTGCTCTTTTCACAATCCACCTATGGATCCACCAGTGTCATTGCATGTGTGTTCTTTTTACTAACAACAACTAGAGTCATTGAAATGTGTGTTATTTTCACATACCACATATGGATCCACCAGTGTCATTGCATGTGTGTTCTTTTCACAATCCACCTATGGATCCACTAGTATCATTGCATGTGTGTTCTTTTTACTAACAACAACTAGAGTCATTTCATGACTGTTCTTTTCACATACCACTTATGGATCCACCAGTGTCATTGAAATGTGTGTTCTCTTTAGAGACCACACATGGATCCACTAGTGTCATTGCATGTGTGTTCTTTTCACAATCCACCTATGGATCCACCACTGTCATTGGATGTGTGTTCTTTTTACTAACAATAACTAGAGTCATTGCATGTGTGTTCTTTTCATATACCACATATGGATCCACCAGTGTCATTGCATGTGTGTTGTTTTCACAATCCACCTATGGATCCACCAGTGTCATTGCATGTGTGTTCTTGTTACTAACAGCAACAAGAGTCATTTCATTACTGTTCTATTCACATACCACCTATGGATCCACCAGTGTCATTGAAATGTGTGTTCTCTTCAGAGACCACACATGAATCCACCAGTGTCATTGCATGTGTGTTCTTTTCACAATCCACCTATGGATCCACCAGTGTCATTGCATGTGTGTTCTTTTTCCTAACAACAACCAGAGTCATTGAAATGTGTGTTCTTTTCACATACCACATATGGATCCACCAGTGTCATTGCACGTGTGTTCTTTTCACAATCCACCTACGGATCCACCAATGTCATTGCATGTGTGTTCTTTTTACTAACAACAACTTGAGTCCTTTCATGACTGTTCTTTTCACATACCACTTATGGATCCACCAGTGTCATTGAAATGTGTGTTCTCTTCAGAGACCACACATTGATCCACTAGTGTCATTGCATGTGTGTTCTTTTCACAATCCACCTATGGATCCACCACTGTCATTGCATGTGTGTTCTTTTTACTAACAATAACCAGAGTCATTGCATGTGTGTTCTTTCCATATACCACATATGGATGCACCAGTGTCATTGGATGTGTGTTCTTTTCACAATACACCTATGGATCCACCAGTTTCATTGCATGTGTGTTCTTTTTAATAACAACAACCACAGTCATTTCCTAACTGTTCTTTTCACATACCACCTATGGATCCACCAGTGTCATTGAAATGTGTGTTCTCTTTAGAGACCACACATGGATCCTGATGTCATTGCATGTGTGTTCTTTTCACAATCCACCTATGGATCCACCAGTGTCATTGCATGTGTCTTCATTTTACTAACAACAACAAGAGTCATTGCATGTGTGTTCTCTTTAGACACCACACATGGATCCACCAGTGTCATTGCATGTGTATTTATTTTTACTAACAACAACTAGAGTCATTGCATGTGTGTTCTCTTCAGAGACCACACATGGATCCACCAGTGTCATTGCATGTGTGTTCTTTTTACTAGCAAACAACCAGAGTCATTAAAATGTGTGTTCTTTTCACAAACCACATATGGATCCACCAGTGTAATTGCATGTGTGCTTTTTTACTAACAACAACCAGAGTCATTGCATGTGTGTTCTTTTCACATACCACATATGGATCCACTAGTGTCATTGCATGTGTGCTCTTTTCACAATCCACCTATGGATCCACCAGTGTCATTGCATGTGTGTTCTTTTTACTAACAACAACTAGAGTCATTGAAATGTGTGTTCTTTTCACATACCACATATGGATTCACCAGTGTCATTGCATGTGTGTTCTTTTCACAATCCACCTATGGATCCACCACCGTCATTGCATGTGTGTTCTTTTTACTAACAATAACTAGAGTCATTGCATGTGTGTTCTTTTCATATACCACATATGGATCCACCAGTGTCATTGCATGTGTGTTGTTTTCACAATCCACCTATGGATCCACCAGTGTCATTGC
Organism: Avena insularis; assembly: GCA_023614405.1. NCBI lineage: Eukaryota > Viridiplantae > Streptophyta > Magnoliopsida > Poales > Poaceae > Avena > Avena insularis. The sequence continues at coordinate 11,603 of JAJUPC010000478.1, read as the reverse complement.
ATGTGTGTTCTTGTTACTAACAGCAACGAGAGTCATTTCATGACTGTTCTATTCACATACCACCTATGGATCCACCAGTGTCATTGAAATGTGTGTTCTCTTCAGAGACCACAGATGGATCCACCAGTGTTATTGCATGTGTGTTCTTTTCACAATCCACCTATGGATCCACAAGTGTCATTGCATGTGTGTTCTTTTTACTAACAAGAACCAGAGTCATTGCATGTGTGTTCTCTTTAGAGACCACACAAGCATCCACCAGTGTCATTGCATGTGTATTTCTTTTTACTAACAACAACTAGATTCATTGCATGTGTTCTCTTGAGACCACACATGGATCCACCAGTGTCATTGCATGTGTGTTCTTTTTACTAGCAAACAACCAGAGTAATTGAGAGGTTTGTTCATTTGACATACCACATATGGATCCACAGTGTAATTGCATGTGTGCTTTTTTACTAACAACAACCAGAGTCATTGCACGTGTGTTCTTTTCACATACCACATATGGATCCACTAGTGTCATTGCATGTGTGCTCTTTTCACAATCCACCTATGGATCCACCAGTGTCATTGCATGTGTGTTCTTTTTACTAACAACAACTAGAGTCATTGAAATGTGTGTTCTTTTCACATACCACATATGGATCCACCAGTGTCACTGCATGTGTGTTCTTTTCACAATCCACCTATGGATCCACTAGTATCATTGCATGTGTGTTCTTTTTACTAACAACAACTGGAGTCATTTCATGACTGTTCTTTTCACATACCACTTATGGATCCACCAGTGTCATTGAAATGTGTGTTCTCTTTAGAGACCACACATGGATCCACCAGTGTCATTGCATGTGTGTTCTTTTCACAATCCACTTATAGATCGACCAATGTCATTGCATGTGTGTTCTTTTTACTAACAATAACCAGAGTCATTTCATGTGTGTTCTTTTCATATACCACATATGGATCCACCAGTGTCATTGCATGTGTGTTGTTTTCACAATCCACCTATGGATCCACCAGTGTCATTGCATGTGTGTTCTTTTTACTAACAACAACCATAGTCATTTCATGACTGTTGTTTCCACAATCCACCTATGGATCCACCAGTGTCATTGCATGTGTGTTCTTTTTACTAACAACAACTAGAGTCATTTCATGACTGTTCTTTTCAGATACCACCTATGGATCCACCAGTGTCATTGAAATGTGTGCTCTCTTCAGAGACCACACATGGATCCACCAGTGTCATTGCATGTGTGTTCTTTGCACAATCCACCTATGGATCCACCAGTGTCATTGCATGTGTGTTCTTTTTACTAACAACAACCAGAGTCATTGAAATGTGTGTTCTCTTGAGAGACCACACATGGATCCACCAGTGTCATTGCATGTGTATTTCTTTTTACTAACAACAACCAGAGTCATTGCATGTGTGTTCTCTTCAGAGACCACAATGGATCCACCAGTGTCATTGCATGTGTGTTCTTTTTACTAACAACAACCAGAGTCATTGAAATGTGTGTTCTTTTCACATACCACATATGGATCCACCAGTGTAATTGCATGTGTGCTTTTTTTACTAACAACAACTAGAGTCATTGCATGTGTGTTCTTTTCACATACCACATATGGATCCACTAGTGTCATTGCATGTGTGCTCTTTTCACAATCCACCTATGGATCCACCAGTGTCATTGCATGTGTTGTCTTTTTACTAACAACAACCAGAGTCATTGAAATGTGTGTTCTTTTCACATACCACATATGGATCCACCAGTGTCATTGCATGTGTGTTCTTTTCACATACCACATATGGATCCACTAGTGTCATTGCATGTGTGCTCTTTTCACAATCCACCTATGGATCCACAAGTGTCATTGCATGTGTGTTCTTTTTCCTAACAACAACCAGAGTCATTGAAATGTGTGTTCTTTTCACATACCACATATGGATCCACCAGTGTCATTGCATGTGTGTTCTTTTCACAATCCACCTACGGATCCACCAATGTCATTGCATGTGTGTTCTTTTTACTAACAACAACTTGAGTCATTTCATGACTGTTCTTTTCACATACCACATATGGATCCACCAGTGTCATTGAAATGTGTGTTCTCTTCAGAGACCACACATGGATCCACCAGTGTCATTGCATGTGTGTTCTTTTCACAATCCACCTATGGATCCACCAGTGTCATTGCATGTGTGTTCTTTTTACTAACAACAACCAGAGTCATTGCATGTGTGTTCTTTTCACATACCACATATGGATCCACTAGTGTCATTGCATGTGTGTTCTTTTCACAATCCACCTATGGATCCACCAGTGTCATTGAATGTGTGTACTTTTTAATAACAACAAACAGAGTCATTTCCTATGTTCTTTTCACATACCACCTATGGATCCAGCAGTGTGATTGAAATGTGTGTTCTCTTCAGAGACCACACATGGATCCACCAGTGTCATTGCATGTGTGTTCTTTTCACAATCCACCTATGGATCCACCAGTGTCATTGCATGTGTGTTCTTTTTACTAACAACAACCAGAGTCATTGCATGTGTGTTCTCTTTAGACACCACATATGGATCCACTAGTGTCATTGCATGTGTATTTCTTTTTAGTAACAACAACTAGAGTCATTGCATGTGTGTTCTCTTCAGAGACCACACATGGATCCACCAGTGTCATTGCATGTGTGTTCTTTTTCGTGCAAACAACCAGAGTCATTAAAATGTGTGTTCTTTTCACAAACCACATATGGATCCACCAGTGTAATTGCATGTGTGCTTTTTTACTAACAACAACCAGAGTCATTGCATGTGTGTTCTTTTCACATACCACATATGGATCCACTAGTGTCATTGCATGTGTGCTCTTTTCACAATCCACCTATGGATCCACCAGTGTCATTGCATGTGTGTTCTTTTTACTAACAACAACTAGAGTCATTGAAATGTGTGTTCTTTTCACATACCACATATGGATCCACCAGTGTCATTGCATGTGTGTTCTTTTCACAATCCACCTATGGATCCACTAGTATCATTGCATGTGTGTTCTTTTTACTAACAACAACTAGAGTCATTTCATGACTGTTCTTTTCACATACCACCTATGGATCCACCAGTGTCATTGAAATGTGTGCTCTCTTCAGAGACCACACATGGATCCACCAGTGTCATTGCATGTGTGTTCTTTGCACAATCCACCTATGGATCCACCAGTGTCATTGCATGTGTGTTCTTTTTACTAACAACAACCAAAGTCATTGAAATGTCTGTTCTCTTGAGAGACCACACATGGATCCACCAGTGTCATTGCATGTGTATTTCTTTTTACTAACAACAACCAGAGTCATTGCATGTGTGTTCTCTTCAGAGACCACACATGGATCCACCAGTGTCATTGCATGTGTGTTCTTTTTACTAACAACAACCAGAGTCATTGAAATGTGTGTTCTTTTCACATACCACATATGGATCCACCAGTGTGATTGCATGTGTGTTTTTTTACTAACAACAACTAGAGTCATTGCATGTGTGTTCTTTTCACATACCACATATGGATCCACTAGTGTCATTGCATGTGTGCTCTTTTCACAATCCACCTATGGATCCACCAGTGTCATTGCATGTGTTGTCTTTTTACTAACAACAACCAGAGTCATTGAAATGTGTGTTCTTTTCACATACCACATATGGATCCACCAGTGTCATTGCATGTGTGTTCTTTTCACATACCACATATGGATCCACTAGTGTCATTGCATGTGTGCTCTTTTCACAATCCACCTATGGATCCACAAGTGTCATTGCATGTGTGTTCTTTTTACTAACAACAACCAGAGTCATTGAAATGTGTTTTCTTTTCACATACCACATATGGATCCACCAGTGTCATTGCACGTGTGTTCTTTTCACAATCCACCTACGGATCCACCAATGTCATTGCATGTGTGTTCTTTTTACTAACAACAACTTGAGTCCTTTCATGACTATTCTTTTCACATACCACTTATGGATCCACCAGTGTCATTGAAATGTGTGTTCTCTTCAGAGACCACACATTGATCCACTAGTGTCATTGCATGTGTGTTCTTTTCACAATCCACCTATGGATCCACCACTGTCATTGCATGTGTGTTCTTTTTACTAACAATAACCAGAGTCATTGCATGTGTGTTCTTTCCATATACCACATATGGATGCACTAGTGTCATTGCATGTGTGTTCTTTTCACAATCCACCTATGGATCCACTAGTGTCATTGAATGTGTGTCCTTTTTAATAACAACAACCACAGTCATTTCCTAACTGTTCTTTTCACATACCACCTATGGATCCACCAGTGTCATTGAAATGTGTGTTCTCTTCAGAGACCACATGGATCCACCAGTGTCATTGCATGTGTGTTCTTTTAACAATCCACCTATGGATCCACAGTGTCATTGCATGTGTGTTCTTTTTACTAACAACAACAAGAGTCATTGCATGTGTGTTCTCTTTAGAAACCACACATGGATCCACCGATGTCATTGCATGTGTATTTCTTTTACTAACAACAACTAGAGTCATTGCATGTGTGTTCTCTTTAGAGACCACACATGGATCCATGATGTCATTGCATGTGTGTTCTTTTTACTAGCAAACAACCAGAGTCATTAAAATGTGTGTTGTTTTCACAAACCACATATGGATCCACCAGTGTAATTGCATGTGTGCTTTTTTACTAACAACAACCAGAGTCATTGCATGTGTGTTCTTTTCACATACCACATATGGATCCACTAGTGTCATTGCATGTGGGCTCTTTTCACAATCCACCTATGCATACACCAGTGTCATTGCATGTGTGTTATTTTACTAACAACAACTAGAGTCATTGAAATGTGTGTTCTTTTCACATACCACATATGGATCCACCAGTGTCATTGCATGTGTGTTCTTTTCACAATCCACCTATGGATCCACTAGTATCATTGCATGTGTGTTCTTTTTACTAACAACAACTAGAGTCATTTCATGACTGTTCTTTTCACATACCACCTATGGATCCACCAGTGTCATTGAAATGTGTGTTCTCTTCAGAGACCACACATGGATCCACCAGTGTCATTGCATGTGTGTTCTTTTCACAATCCACCTATGGATCCACCAGTGTCATTGCATGTGTGTTCTTTTTACTAACAACAACCAGAGTCATTGAAATGTGTGTTCTCTTTAGAGACCACACATGGATCCAATAGTGTCATTGCATGTGTATTTCTTTTTACAAACAACAACCGGAGTCATTGCATGTGTTCTCTTCAGAGACCACACATGGATCCACCAGTGTCATTGCATGTGTGTTCTTTTTACTAACAACAACCAGAGTCATTGAAATGTGTGTTCTTTTCACATACCACATATGGATCCACCAGTGTAATTGCATGTGTGCTTTTTTTACTAACAACAACTAGAGTCATTGCATGTGTGTTCTTTTCACATACCACATATGGATCCACTAGTGTCATTGCATGTGTGCTCTTTTCACAATCCACCTATGGATCCACCAGTGTCATTGCATGTGTTGTCTTTTTATTAACAACAACGAGTCATTGAAATGTGTGTTCTTTTCACATACCACATATGGATCCACCAGTGTCATTGCATGTGTTCTTTTCACATACCACATATGGATCCACTAGTGTCATTGCATGTGTGCTCTTTTCACAATCCACCTATGGATCCACAAGTGTCATTGCATGTGTGTTCTTTTTCCTAACAACAACCAGAGTCATTGAAATGTGTTTTCTTTTCACATACCACATATGGATCCACCCGTGTCATTGCGTGTGTTCTTTTCACAATCCACCTCTGGATCCACCAGTGTCATTGCATGTGTGTTCTTTTTATTAACAACAACTTGAGTCCTTTCATGACTATTCTTTTCACATACCACTTATGGATCCACAGTGTCATTGAAATGTGTGTTCTCTTGAGACCACACATTGATCCACTAGTGTCATTGCATGTGTGTTCTTTTCACAATCCACCTATGGATCCACCACTGTCATTGCATGTGTGTTCTTTTTACTAACAATAACCAGAGTCATTGCATGTGTGTTCTTTCCATATACCACATATGGATGCACTAGTGTCATTGCATGTGTGTTCTTTTCACAATCCACCTATGGATCCACTAGTGTCATTGAATGTGTGTCCTTTTTAATAACAACAACCACAGTCATTTCCTAACTGTTCTTTTCACATACCACCTATGGATCCACCAGTGTCATTGAAATGTGTGTTCTCTTCAGAGACCACACATGGATCCACCAGTGTCATTGCATGTGTGTTCTTTTCACAATCCACCTATGGATCCACCAGTGTCATTGCATGTGTGTTCGTTTAACTAACAACAACTAGATTCATTTCATGTGTGTTCTCTTTAGACACCACACATGGATCCACAGTGTCATTGCATGTGTATTTCATTTCACTAACAACAACTAGAGTCATTGCATGTGTGTTCTCTTTAGAGACCACACATGGATCCGCCAGTGTCATTGCATGTGTGTTCTTTTTACTAGCAAACAACCAGAGTCATTAAAATGTGTGTTGTTTTCACAAACCACATATGGATCCACCAGTGTAATTGCATGTGTGCTTTTTTACTAACAACAAACAGAGTCATTGCATGTGTGTTCTTTTCACATACCACATATGGATCCACTAGTGTCATTGCATGTGTGCTCTTTTCACAATCCACCTATGGATCCACCAGTGTCATTGCATGTGTGTTCTTTTTACTAACAACAACTAGAGTCATTGAAATGTGTGTTCTTTTCACATACCACATATGGATCCACCAGTGTCATTGCATGTGTGTTCTTTTCACAATCCACCTATGGATCCACTAGTATCATTGCATGTGTGTTCTTTTTACTAACAACAACTAGAGTCATTTCATGACTGTTCTTTTCACATACCACTTATGGATCCACCAGTGTCATTGAAATATGTGTTCTCTTTAGAGACCACACATGGATCCACTAGTGTCATTGCATGTGTGTTCTTTTCACAATCCACCTATGGATCCACCACTGTCATTGCATGTGTGTTCTTTTTACTAACAATAACTAGAGTCATTGCATGTGTGTTCTTTTCATATACCACATATGGATCCACCAGTGTCATTGCATGTGTGTTGTTTTCACAATCCACCTATGGATCCACCAGTGTCATTGCATGTGTGTTCTTGTTACTAACAGCAACAAGAGTCATTTCATTACTGTTCTATTCACATACCACCTATGGATCCACCAGTGTCATTGAAATGTGTGTTCTCTTCAGAGACCACACATGAATCCACCAGTGTCATTGCATGTGTGTTCTTTTTACAATCCACCTATGGATCCACCAGTGTCATTGCATGTGTGTTCTTTTTACTAACAACAACTATAGTCATTGCATGCGTGTTTTCTTAGAGACCACACATGGATCCACCAGTGTCATTTCATCTGTGTTCTTTTTACTAACAACAAACAGAGTCATTGAAATGTGTGTTCTCTTTAGAGACCACACATGGATCCTGATGTCATTAAATGTGTATTTCTTTTACTAACAACAACGAGTCATTGCATGTGTGTTCTCTTGAGACCACAGATGGATCCACCAGTGTTATTGCATGTGTGTTCTTTTCACAATCCACCTATGGATCCACAAGTGTCATTGCATGTGTGTTCTTTTTACTAACAACAACTAGAGCCATTGCATGTGTGTTCTCTTTAGAGACCACACAAGGATCCACCAGTGTCATTGCATGTGTATTTCTTTTTACTAACAACAACTAGATTCATTGCATGTGTGTTCTCTTCAGAGACCACCCATGGATCCTGATGTCATTGCATGTGTGTTCTTTTACTAGCAAACAACCAGAATCATTGAAATGTGTGTTCTTTTCACATACCACATATGGATCCACCGTGTAATTGCATGTGTGCTTTTTACTAACAACAACGAGTCATTGCATGTGTGTTCTTTTCACATACCACATACGGATCCACTAGTGTCATTGCATGTGCTCTTTTCACAATCCACCTATGGATCCACCAGTGTCATTGAATGTGTGTTCTTTTTACTAACAACAACAATATTCATTGAAAAATGTGTTCTTTTCAAATACAACATATATACACACAAGTGTAATTGAATGTGTGCTCTTTTCACAATCCACCTATGGATCCACTTGTACCATTGCATGTGTGTTCTTTTTACTAACAACAACGGGAGTCATTTCATGACTGTTCTTTTCACATACCACATATGGATCCACCAGTGTCATTGAAATGTGTGTTCTCTTCAGAGACCACACATGGATCCACCAGTCTCATTGCATGTGTGTTCTTTTCACAATCCACCTATAGATCGACCACTGTCATTGCATGTGTGTTCTTTTTACTAACAATAACCAGAGTCATTTCATGTGTGTTCTTTTCATATACCACATATGGATCCACCAGTGTCATTGCATGTGTGTTGTTTTCACAATCCACCTATGGATCCACCAGTGTCATTGCATGTGTGTTCTTTCTACTAACAACAACCATAGTCATTTCATGTGTTGTTTCCCTAATCCACCTATGGATCCACAGTGTCATTGCATGTGTGTTCTTTTTACTAACAACAACCAGAGTCATTTCATGACTGTTCTTTTCAGATACCACCTATGGATCCACCAGTGTCATTGAAATGTGTGTTCTAATCAGAGACCACACATGGATCCACCAGTGTCATTGCATGTGTGTTCTTTGCACAATCCACCTATGGATCCACCAGTGTCATTGCATGTGTGTTCTTTTTACTAACAACAACCAAAGTCATTGAAATGTACATGTTCTCTTGAGAGACCACATGGATCCACAGTGTCATTGCATGTGTATTTCTTTTTACTAACAACAACCAGTCATTGCATGTGTGTTCTCTTGAGACCACACATGGATCCACCTGTGTCATTGCATGTGTGTTCTTTTTCCTAACAACAACCGGAGTCATTGAAATGTGTGTTCTTTTCACATACAGCATATGGATCCACCAGTGTAATTGCATGTGTGCTTTTTTTATTATCAACAACTAGAGTCATTGCATGTGTGTTCTTTTCACATACCACATATGGATCCACTAGTGTCATTGCATGTGTGCTCTTTTCACAATCCACCTATGGATCTACCAGTGTCATTGCATGTGTGTTCTTTTTACTAACAACAACCAGAGTCATTGAAATGTGTGTTCTTTTCACATACCACATATGGATCCACCAGTGTCATTGCATGTGTGTTCTTTTAACAATCCACCTATGGATCCACCAGTGTCATTGCATGTGTGTTCTTTTTACTAACAACAACTAGAGTCATTGCATGTGTTCTTTTCACATACCTCATATGGATCCACCAGTGTCATTGCATGTGTGTTCTTTTCAGAGACCACACATGGATCCTGATGTCATTGCATGTGTGTTCTTTTCACAATCCACCTATGGATCCACCAGTGTCATTGCATGTGTGTTCTTTTTACTAACAACAACCAGAGTCATTTCATGTGTGTTCTCTTCATAGACCACACATGGATCCACTAGTGTCATTGCATGTGTGTTCTTTTACTAACAACAACCAGAGTCATTGAAATGTGTGTTATTTTCACATACCACATATAGATCCACCAGTGTAATTGCATGTGTGCTTTTTTTACTAACAACAACGAGAGTCATTGCATGTGTGTTCTTTTCACATACCACATATGGATCCACTAGTGTCATTGCATGTGTGCTCTTTTCACAATCCACCTATGGATCCACCAGTGTCATTGCATGTGTGGTCTTTTTCCTAACAAGAACCAAAGTCATTGAAATGTGTGTTCTTTTCACATACCACATATGGATCCAACAGTGTCATTGCATGTGTGTTCTTTTCACAATCCACCTACGGATCCGCCAATGTCATTGCATGTTTGTTCTTTTTACTAACAACAACTTGAGTCATTTCATGATAGTTCTTTTCACATACCACTTATGGATCCACCCGTGTCATTGAAATGTGTGTTCTCTTCAGAGACCACACATTGATCCACCAGTGTCATTGCATGTGTGTTCTTTTCACAATCCACCCATGGATCCACCAGTGTCATTACATGTGTGTTCATTTTACTAACCACAACCAGAGTCATTGCATGTGTGTTCTTTCCATATACCACATATGGATGCACCAGTGTCATTGGATGTGTGTTCTTTCACAATCCACCTATGGATCCACAGTTTGATTGCATGTGTGTTCTTTTAATAACAACAACCACAGTCATTTCCTAGCTTCTTTTCACATACCACTTATGGATCCACAGTGTCATTGAAATGTGTGTTCTCTTTAGAGACCACACATGGATCCTGATGTCATTGCATGTGTGTTCTTTTCACAATCCACCTATGGATCCACCAGTGTCATTGCATGTGTCTTCATTTTACTAACAACAACCAGAGTCATTGCATGTGTGTTCTCTTTAGACACCACACATGGATCCACCGATGTCATTGCATGTGTATTTCTTTTTACTAACAACAACTAGAGTCATTGCATATACTGTCTCTTCAGAGACCACACATGGATCCACCAAAGTGTCATTGCATGTGTGTTCTTTTACTAGCAAACAACGAGTCATTAAAATGTGTGTTCTTTCACAAACCACATATGGATCCACAGTGTAATTGCATGTGTTCTTTTTACTAACAATAACTGGAGTCATTTCATGTGTGTTCTTTTCACATACCACATATGGATCCACTAGTGTCATTGCATGTGTGCTCTTTTCACAATCCACCTATGGATCCACCAGTGTCATTGCATGTGTGTTCTTCTTACTAACAACAACTAGAGTCATTGAAATGTGTGTTCTTTTCACATACCACGTATGGATCCACCAGTGTCATTGCTTGTGTGTTCTTTTCACAATCCACCTATGGATCCACCACTGTCATTGCGTGTGTGTTCTTTTTACTAACAATAACCAGAGTCATTACATTTCTGTTCTTTTCATATACCACATATGGATCCACTAGTGTCATTGCATGTGTGTTGTTTTCACAATCCACCTATGGATCCACCAGTGTCATTGCATGTGCGTTCTTGTTACTAACAGCAAACAGAGTCATTTCATGACTGTTCTTTTCACATACCACCTATGGATCCACAAGTGTCATTGAAATGTGTGTTCTCTTCAGAGACCACACATGGATCCACAAGTGTCATTGCATGTGTGTTCTTTTCACAATCCACCTATGGATCCACCCGTGTCATTGCATGTGTGTTCTTTTTAGTAACATCAACCAGAGTCATTTCATGTGTGTTCTCTTTAGAGACCACACAAGGATCCACCGATGTCATTGCATGTGTATTTCTTTTTACTAACAACAACTAGATTCATTGCATGTGTGTTCTTTTCAAAGACCACACATGGATCCACCTGATGTCATTGCATGTGTGTTCTTTTACTAGCAAACAACCAGAGTCATTGAAATGTGTGTTCATTTCACATACCACATATGGATCCACCCGTGTAATTGCATGTGTG